>PVKU01012960.1:0-31903 GCA_004027475.1 Anoura caudifer | reverse complement strand
TTAGTTGTGTTTTTTTTTCTGGAGCTTTGATCTGTTCTTTCATTTGGGCCTTTTTTTTTTTTTTTTTTTTTTTTTTTGTTGTTTTTTTTTTTTTTTTTTTTTTTTTTTTTTTTTTTTTTTTTTTTTTGGTCTCGCTGTGCCATATACACAGTAAGGGACGGAGTCTTAGGTGATGCTGTATGTGAGGTAGGGGTCCGAGAGGGAACAGTGCCACTTGCTCTGCTCTCTGCTGGGTTTCAGTCACTTCCCCCACTACCCGCAATCAAATTGGTCCCTTCTGATGCTGATTCCTGGTGGGTGGGCTTGTGTACATTCCAGGACTCTGTGGGTCTCTTCAATGAACTCTCCTGTGAGTCTGGGAGTTTCTCCCACAGCCGAAACCCCCACAGGTGTTTTCAATAAGAGGTTTGAGGCTTCATTTCCCTGCTCTGGAACCCTGGGTTGTGCAGTCTATCTCCTTCCCTAGTTATTCCTCCTGGTTTATCTGTGTGTGAATGTGGGACAGCCCAATCCACAATCCGCTGCCTTGCCTGGTCACCAGCCACTGCCTTGCCATGAGTCCTCTGCATGGCCGCTGGTCTCCACCCCTCCTACCCGTCTGGATGAATGTGTCTTCATTAACTCCTTGGTTGTTGGGCTTCCATACAGTTTCAGTTTTCTGTCAGTTCTGTTGTTTTTTCTTTTTTGTTTTTAAATTGTTATTGATCTTTTGGTTGTGCGAGGAGGCACAGTATGTCTACCTATGCCTCCATCTTGGCCAGAAGAGATTATCTGTTTACTTCTTGATGATAGTCATTCTGACAGGTGTGAAGTACTATCTCATCGTGGTTTTGATTTGCATTTCCCTGGTGATTAGTGACCTTGAGAATCTTTTCATATGTATGTTTGCCATCTGTGTGTCTCTTCCTGTCCTCTGCCCATTTTTTAATTGGATTGTTTATTTTTTTTGTTACTGAGTTGAATATGTTCCTTAGTATTTTGGACAACCCCTTATCAGATATATTATTTGCAAATACATTCTTCTTTTCAGTAGGTTGTCTTGTTGTGTTGATGGATTCCTTTTCTATGCAGAAGCTTTTTAGTTTGATGATATCCAATTTGTTTATTTTTGCTTTCCTCTCCCTTGATTGAGGGGTATATCTGGAAAGATTTCACTCAGACTGATGTTGAATAGTTTTCTACCTATGTTTTCCTCTATGAGTTCCATAGTTTCAGACCTTACAGTTAAGCCTTTAATTCATTTTGAGTTTATTTTTGTGTACAGTGTAAGAGAGTGGTCTAGTTCCATTTTTTTGCATGTACCTGTCCAGTTCTCCCAACACCACTTGTTGAAGAGACTGTCATTTTTCCACTGTATTTTCTTGCCTCCTTTCTTGTAGATTAATTGACCATGTAAGTGAGGGTTCCTTTCTGAGCTCTCTGTTCTCTTCCTTCAATATATGTGGCCTTTTTTTGGTACCATACTGTTTTGATTATTATAGCTTTATGGTATGGTTTGAAATCAGTGAGTGTGATAACTTCAACCTTCTTTTTTCTTTTTTTTAAGAGAAAGAAAGGAAGGGAGAGTGAGATAAAAAGAGAAACATCAATGTGAGAGAGAAACATCAGTCAGTTTATATGCTCCACACACACTCCAACTGGGTACTGAACCCACAACCTAGGTATGTGCCCTGACCAGGAATTGAACTCGCAACTTTTGAGTGCATGGAATAGCATTCCAATTACTGAGCCACATGGGGCCAGGGCACTTCAATGTTGTTCTTGTTTCTCAACACTGCTTTGGCTATTTGTGGTCTTTTGTGGCTTATACAAATTTTAGGATTTTTTTTTAGTTCTGAGAAGAATGTCATTGGTATTTTGATAGAGATTGCATTGAATCTGTAGATTGCTTTGAATAAAATGGTCATTTTGATTATATTAACCTTTCTAATCCATGAGCTTAGCACATCCTTCTACTTATTCATGTTCTTTTTAATTTCTTTAATGTCTTACAGTTTTCAGAGTACAGGCCTTTCACATCCTTGGTTAAATTTATTCCTAGGTATTTTATTATTTTTGATGCAATTGTAAATGGGGTTGTTTTCTTAATTTCTTAATTGTTTGTTATTAGTGTATAGGAGCACAATGGATTTCTATACATTAATTCTGTATCCTGCTACTTTACTAAATTCTTTTATTCTCTTAACTTTTGGTGGATTCTTTAGAATTTTCTGTATATTGTGTGATGTCATGTGCAAATAGTCATGGTTTTATTTCTTCCTTTTCAGTTTGAATGCCTTTTGTTTCTTTTTCTTGTCCAATTACTGTGTCTAGGATTTCTAACACTATATTGAATAACAGTGGTGAGAGTGGGCATCTTTGTCATATTGCTGATCTTAGAGAAAAAACTTTCAGCTTTGTACCATTGAGTTGATGTTAGCTGTGGGTGTTATTGTGATATTTACCCTTGGTTTCGTTGATGTTATGAATCATGTTAATTGTTTTACAGATGTTGAATCACCTTTGCATCTCTAGCATGAGTCTCACTTGATCATGGTGTATGATCTTTGCAATGTATTGCTAGATTTGGTTCACTAGTATGTTGTTGAGGATTTTTGGACCTAAGTTCATCAGAAATATCGCCTGTACTTTTTGTTTGTTTGTTGTTTGTTTGTTTGTTTGTTTGTTTTTTGTAGTATGTCTGGTTTTGGTATCAGTGTAATGCTGGCCTTGTGCAATGAGTTTGAAAGTGTGCCTTCTTTAATTTTTTTGAATAGTTTGAGAAAGATGGGTACTAATTCTTCTTTGAATGTTTGGTAGAATTCACCTGTGAAGCTAATAGGTTCTGGGCTTTAGTCTGTTGGGAGGTTTTGTGTTTTGTTTTGTTTTTAATTTACTGCTTCAGTTTTATTGCTCATAATTAGTCTGTTAGATTCTCTGTTTCTTCCTGGTTTAGTCTTAGAAGATTGTATGTTTCTACAAATTTTCCTTTCTTCTAACTAGTCCAATTTGTTGGCATATAATTGTTTTAGTATTCTTTAATGACTCTTTGGATTTCTGTGGTGTCAGTTATAATCTCTCCTCTTTCCTTACTGGTTTTATTTATTTCTTCTTTCTCTTTTTCTTGATGAGTGTTGCTGTAGGCTTGTCCATTTTATTTATCCTTTCAAAAAACCAGATTTTATTCTCATTGATCTTTTCTATTCTATTTCCATTCTCTATTTCATTTATTTTGGCTCTGAACTTTTATTATTTCCTTTCTTCTACTTTGTATTTTGTTCATTCTTCTTTTTAGGCACTTTAAATATTTCCTGCCATTTCCTTCTGGCCTGTAAAGTTGCTTCTGAGAAATCAGCTAATGGCCTTACAGGGCTTCCCTTGTATGTGATTTGTGGTTTCATTTATGCTGCCTTCAAGATGGTCTCTTTATCCTTAACTTCTACTATTTTAATTACAATATGTCTTGGTTTGGGTCTCTTTGGGTGCATCTTGTTTGGAAATCTCTGTGCTTCCTGGACCTGGATGTCTACTTTAATCTCCAGATTAGGAACATTTTTAGCCATTATTCCTTCAAATATTCTTTCTACCCCTTCCTCATTCTTTTCTCCTAATGGAAACCCTGTAGTGCAGATATAATGGTGCTTGATGTTATCCTAGAGATCTCTTATACTTTCCTCATTAATTTTTTTTTTGTTTTCTGTTCTGATAGTGAGTGATTTCCAGTATTCTGCCTTCCAAGTCACTAATCCATTCTATATTAACTAATTTGATGTTGATTCCTTCTAAGGTAGTCTTCATTTCAGTTATTGTATTCTTTATCTCTGGTTCATTCTTTATTGCATTTTCTATGTCTTTGTTGAGGTGCTCTGATTTCCTCTGTGATACTCTCAAGTTTGTTGAGAATCCTTATGCTCATTTCTTTGAATTCTTTATCAGGAAAATTACATATATCTATCTCATTAGGGTTTTTCTTTCGGGTTTCCTTTGTTCTTTCATTTAGGGCATATTCTTCTGTCTCCTCATTCTGTTTGACTTCGAGTGTTTGTTCCTGTAAGATAGAATAGCTATCTCTCTCAGTCTTGAAAAAGTGACCTCTGTGTAAATTGTGTCAGATAGTTTTGGCAGACTGGTTTTAGTTAGCAAGTGTGTATGCAGTGCCTGGTGTAATGCCTGGCTTGAAAGAGCAGGTTCCAAGTGTGACAGCCTGGTCTGTGTGAGGAGCTGCTTTGTGCGTGCACTTTATGTGTCCTGTGCTTCAATTATCTGTTGCCAGGGTTGCTCTGCATGCCTGTGTCTCAATGCTTACTAGCCCCACCCTTTCTTTGGGTGTGGCAGACATATGCATGCTCACAGCCTTACTTTGCTAGTTCTACACCCTCTCTGGGTGGGGTAGCCTTGCTGTGCATGTACAGCAGTGTCCCCACTCACTCTGCATAGGACATCCCTGCATATGGATACCATAAAGTTTTGTTAGATCCATACTTTCTTCAGGCAGGGAAGCTCCACATGTAGGTATAGCAGTGCCCCACTATTTCTGCACCTTCTCTGGACAGAGCAGTCCTGTATGCAGGTCCCACAGTGCTTTGTTAGCTCCACACTCTCTCCTGGATGAGCAGCCCCTCATGAGCACAGTAGTACCCCACTATCTCTGCATTTTCTCTGGACAGGGTTACCCTGCAGAGGTAGGTACTACAGTGTTTTGTTAGCTAAGCACTCTTTCCAGGTGGGGCAACCCTGCATGCACGCACAGCCCAGTGGGTACCTGAAGTAGCACCCTGCCATACCCACTGGATCAATCTCAGGGTGGAGGGACCCCTTGTATGCACACTGTGTCACTGTCCTGTTCCTGATGGATTTAGCTCACAGGAGGGTGACTGGAGATGTGCTACAGTAGCTCTAGGGGTCATCCAGAGAACCTGGATGGAGCTATCCAAGTACCAGGAAGATATAAACAGTGGCATTTACCTGTTCCTCCAGTCCTGAATTATTCCCTCAGCTCCCAGAGAGCTCTCACAGTTCCCAACTTTCTTGATGTGGTCTCTCTCTTGCTTATTCTGCAGAAGCTATTCAACTGTCTCTCTGTCTCTCAGGAAGAATTGCTCTAAATATGGGTGTACATTTGCTGTGTTCTTGGGAGGAGGTGAGCTCAGTATCCATTTATGCAGCCATCTTGGACCCGGCTCCTGGAACTTCTACCATCCACATTGCAGCTCCTAGGTCTCTGATTCTGCCATCTGGGAACACTCTTCCAACATTTGTATGAACATACAAGGTAATGAGCATAAAATAGGCTCTGTAAGCCATCGTTATAGATAAAGATAAATAATGTAAAAATCCTCTGTTTAATCTAAACACGTCAGAAGAATATGCTCAGAATTTATTTAGAAAAACAGTACATACTGACAAAAAAAAATCATTACTCTGCTCCTAAATCTATCCCCATAGTAGACGTTGATGTACCTTGGCTTTTTTATGGCTCATATTGAGCAAAATTTTACAGACATTGCCCAGCTCTTCAGAACAATGTACAACCTGGGATTTACAGACTAGCCACCGTCTTTGCTAATTCAGCAGGTCATTACTCAGAATCCTGTGACTTTGAGCTCTCTGGAGAGGTCATGGGCAGGGAAACATGATCTCCAGTCCCATTCAAATTCACCCTACTGGTTTGGCAAAGATGCCCAGGCAGTGAACCTATGAGAAGATCAAGCCTGGAGTCAGCAATAAATGAAGAAGCAGATGCTATTCAGGCTGGTCTCTTTGAAGCTGGCATTCCCATCCCCAGTGAACACCCGGGATACTGCCCGTGCTCGCCAAACTCCAGAATTAGAAAGCTGAGTCTGGGCTGCTCTTGTCCCATGAATTTAATGAACAATGACAAGATTTGAAGGTAATTTAAATGTGTTCAGCACTTGGTCATGCTCTTGGTGGAGAAGGTTCTCACTGTGGTAGTGGAATTTTCTTTTAATTAGAAACCACTAATGAACTATATTTAAAATTTGTCAAATAATTAGTGATCCAGATCTCAATTTTCATTTCCACAGTTGGATGCTGTGAGAAAATGCTGGCAATAATATTTTCTTCCATATTTTCATGTGCTGAGCTTGTGGGGTACTTGTAAAACCAGAATAGAAGCAGAGGCAGGAAGCCAGGCCAAGTGGCCTATCTGTATTTTAATTCATCTGACGCATAGTATAGGTTTGTTGTGCTTCCTTCCTCTGAACCTTGAACTTTTACAGAAAATACAGTTTGGACTTATAAAAATGATGACAGTGATACTCTTTCTGCTAAAAGAAAGACTGTGCCCGTTTTCAACAGCAAAACAGACTACATAGTTTATTCATGAAAATGAGTACAAAATGACAGAATTGGGAAAAATCTATGTTCAGTGTAGCTAGTAATTAATATCCATGAAAAAAAGCAGAAGTTGACATCATGGGGCTTCATCTAGCTTGTTGAACAACATGCACAAGTTAAAAAAAGACAACGTCTTGTGAGTGGCTGAAACCGTGGGGGGAACATGACTGTGCATTGTAGCAAAAGAAGTCGCACTCCAGGGTGCATGCCTTGGTGAGGGTCCTGGGTGGACTTTAGCACTCATTACCTCTGATTTAGGTGCCTGGGCTTGTCCCATGGCCTGAGCCTCAGATCAGTTTCTTGCTGGGTTCTTCTGGTCCAGCACTAAAAGAAGAGTTTTGAGATATAAAAGCAATGGGACTATAATGGGTTGAATTGTGTCCCCCATAAAAGATGTAGAAGATTTAACCCCCAGTACCTGTGAATATGACCTTGTTTGAAAATAGGGTTTTTACCAAAAATCAAGTTAACATGAGGTTGTTAGGGTGGAACCTAATTCAGCATGACTGTATCCTTATAAAAAGGGGAAATTTGGACACAGAGACAGACACCCACCAAGGGAAGCCATTGTGAAAACACAGGGAAAAGACAGTCATCTGCAAGGTGAGAAGGCCTGAGGCTACCAGGAGCTTGGAGAACCGCCTGGAGCAGATCTTTCCCTCCCATTTTGAGAGTGAAGCCCTGCTGATGTTTTGACTTTGGACTTCTGGCCACCAGAGTGATGAGACAATAAATTTCTGTTATGTAAGCCATGGGGTTTGTGGTACTTTGTTAAGGCAGCCCTAGCAAATCAATGCAGGGCCAAACACAGGGCTGCAGCAGAGTGCAAAGCCTCTGCGCGTGTCCTGGACCAGGAAGTCAGGATTCAACAGTGACCACACTCACCCAAAGCTGTCTCCCAGGATGGTGGAAACCACATAGCTGAGGCACCAAATGAGCCTAAGGAAGTTTTGTAGAACTGTAGACCTACAGGGAGGGATGAAAGCCAACTCTGGAGGAAGGTGTGGAGTGCACAGAAGCCTGATCAGGGTCCTGGGGCTGCCGGCACGAGGTCTGTGGAGAGAGCTGCCAGCAGACATCTCACCAATAGCAAAGAAGTGAGACAAAATGTAGGGCCTTGGCTAAAGACAAGGTTTTGGGATTAAGAAAAGCACATTCAGAGTCAAGAGGGAGGCTCCAGCCATTAGGAGATGGAGAAAGGAGTTCCTGACTCCAATCAAAGCAAGTGGGCTGAAAGACAAGAACAAATAGTTCCTCAAAAATAAAAAATATGTTTATGATATGTCAATTTTACCTCCATAAAAATAAATAAGATTAAAAATTAAAATGTGTATAGTGGTCATTGTTGGTGGGTCTAGTTTCCTTACTATGTTCAGAAACCAACAGAATTTTGAGGCTGTTGGATTCTCAACTCCGGCCAGAGAGGGATACCCCATCTCTATATGGCTAGTCACATGAAGAACTGAACTGGCTCTATTAACCAGCATTTCTGAATGTTTTATATTTCCCACAGTTAAGCATCAAGCCGTAAATCTCATGTTTGAACCAAGGGAAATACTAAGGCAGTTGCCAGTTCAGAAAAGACAACTACTAATGGCCTAGGAATGAATTTACTGAGTCTCATGTTACATTTAAAAACAAGAACTGAGCTGAGCCTCCAAGTAAAATGGAAATCAGTGTTTCAGAACAAAAATAGAATAATGCATGAACTCTATCACTCTTGATCACATCTGAGTAGAGGCAGAGGCACTGACTGGGTTTTCATTTCTGTTTGTCATTCTTCTCTTACCCACACATAAGTGATCCAGATAACTGAGGTATAATCATAGCACCCCGAATGGATCCATTTTCCTAGACAGTTTCAAATCATCTCAAAACCGCACTCAGTTTAAATATACTTTCCTTGTAACCCATGAAAGGAATGCTACATTCCTCTGTTGAGCAAAATATGAGCACTACCACCTCTCCAAACAAGCAGAAGACTGCCCAGATGTTTGGCATTCTGAATCCTCCAAATCAAAGAAAACCTGAGGATCTTTTTCTTCTAAAGAAAACTCTCTGACTCCTAGAAGAAAGAACCATAAATGTAGCACATTCACGCAAAAAATGTATAAAATCTTTGGAAATACAAATAATGATGGAAATGCTATTTTCAGCTTTGTTTGCCATAGCAGCTGAGATTAATGGGTTTGTGTGTGCTATTTACCTTATATGATAGATGAATTGCTTCCACATGATGCCAAGCAAATAATCTCTGAAGAGTGTTCCCTGTCATTTTAATTTTATTATCTCCTAGAGATCTTTAAAGGAGGAAGTCAAAGTTCATTTGCTAAATATCGTTAGATACAGCTTTACCAGATTAAAAGGAGCTTTACAAAAAGTGCAGTAAATACATAGGGTCACTGAATCATCCAGTTGGGGGACATTTTAATCAGTAACTAGACTCAGCCATAAATCAATTTGACATTGGTAATAAAATAATAAAAAATACTTAATTGAGCATTTTTAAATCTACTATGTTCTATTGTATGAGAACATTGAGAGGGAGATACACACACACAAGCCAACCCATGAATGACTGGTTCAGAAAAAGTGTATCTAATAGGACATGTACTGCAGCAATGAAGTGGCAACTGTCAAGAGCTGCTAAGGACCTGTTTTGTCCTGGGCTGTGTGCTTAGGCTTTACCTGTACCATGTCCCTTTATCCTCACAACTCTTTGAGACAGATGTTATTATCTCCATTTTACAGTTAAGAAAACTGAGGCTTAGGGAAGTACTTGCCAAACATCCCCACTGTCAAGAATTCTGAAGTGTCTGAGATTTTACCCTATTTGCTGGCTAATGAGCCAGCTTGCCACTGTTTTATGCATGCTGGCAGAAAACACCAAATTCCCCGGGTCAGAGGCAAAGGACTTTATTTTCCTGGCACAGCAGACAGCATGAGCTTCACGTACACATCGACCACCTAGTTAGAGTGACCAACCGTCCAGTTTGCCCAGGACAGTTAGTTTTAGCATTAAAGTCCCAAGCAAGCCAGGGCAGTTGGTCCTGCTAGTTCCCCTTGTCCCCCAAGCTCTACAAAGGCAATGGGAAGAAGCCCAGGTATGATGCCCACACAGTAGGTCTGACTCACAGCTGAGACACCCCAAGCTTAGGAAGCCCCTAATCTATAAGGAAGGTATTGGTAAACTTACCTGACTTTTGCCCAAGAAAGAGACATTTTTATCACCGTGGGTAGTAAACAAATCTGCCCAGTGCCCTGGAGGGAGACACTGTATCTTCTAAGACTGTTCACTATGCAAACATCCTAGAAAAGATTATCCGACACAAAAGCTTTCACAGACGCAGAACTGTGAGAGATGTAGCAAACTATCTCCCATCTCCTACAGCTAGTAAGTGGTGAAGACAGTATTCAAATCCAGATCTTTCGGGTGTCAAAACCCATGAGATAAACTCCCTCTTAAATTGTTACGCTCAGATTTAGAGTTACGGCCAAAGAGGGTCAGCTTTTCTTTTAGTTGAATCTTAGAACTCTTACAAATATATTTTTTTAAATATGGTATTTTCATTCTTAGATTAATTTATGGAATAGAAATTTAGAGGTATTGCAGAAATGATACTATAATCCAAAAAAGTTAAATGAGTCAGTTACCCTAACTGACTTCTAAGGGCTCTTTCTGTCCTGAGAGGTTATGATTCTTCTTCCATATTCTTACTACTTGCTATTTTCTTTACTCTTGTGATAAATGCCTTGTATATAATTAATATTATTCTGCCTCATTTTGAATACAGGCAGAATTATACCTAACTGGGGGTATATATTTTATGTCAGAGTAATTAGCAAACAAGTTTCATTATTTAAAAAACAATTAAGACTATAGCATAGGAACTCACTTTTTTCAATTTTTTTTAACAGATTTTCATTCATTATACCATGGTAACCACAGCATCACATAGGTGTGATTTTTTTTACAAAGTTTTAAAATTATTTTTTCTCTAATATTCAGATCAAATTTCCCTTATTTTTCAAAACCTGAGACACTAGCAGAGCAGGATATTACTGTTGTTAAAAGTTATTTTGATTTCCTTTCGGGTTAGAGCTGGCCCTTTCCTCTGTTGCTGTCTAAACATCAAAGGAGGAGGACAAGAACCAAATAACCAAACAGAACAAAAGACCTGTAATAAGAGAGTTTCTATATTGCCTGAGTGCTAGTTAGCCATGAGGACACTGGGTCCAAATGGGTGCACAACAGTTAAGCAAAATATGAAAAAGTTGATTAAAACAGCCCATTCTTCAAACAGGTGATTAAAATGCTGTCAGGACGTGATCACATGACCTAGAAATCACACAGATTACCTTGTAGGAACAATATGGTCCCCATTCTGGGATCTCTAGGCAGTTCAGGGACTGTGAGATTGGCATGCTGGATCCAGAACTATTTTTAATGAGGGGAATTTACATACTCTCCCTCAGGAGCCAGGCCACCCATTTAAATGCATGAAGCAGAAGTAACACCATAGCGCATGGCATAGCCCTGGGCAGACTAGAGAGTACTGATTCTACCTAAAAATATTCAAATTCAATTTTAACAAAACTGCCCAAATAGACTCCAAGTTAATCTGGGCAGTCAGAGGGCCAAATTGCAACTCCAGGCTAGCTCAGACATGAAGTGTTGGCTGGAATTTTACCATCAGTGAGAAAATGCCCGTACAAAGTTTTGATCTATACAGTTGAGGAAGAGAAGTAGTAATATGACTTGCTTATCTAATGCAGTTTGACTGAGAAAATCTTCTTGGAGTTCACTGAACTCCAAGGGTGCTTAGAAAATAGTGAAAAGCATGCTTAGAATGGAACTGCTTTTCTCTCCAAATGAGTCAGCATCTGGCATGCCAAGAAGAGAACTTCAGTGCATTTTAATTGTGCAAGAAAACATTTTTTTTTATTTTTAGAAGAAATACTCTTTTGAGATCTAGGGGCTCCACTTTCTCTTCCGCAACACAAAATAAGATGATGCCCTGGCTTGGAAGGCTACGCACACAGTCTGCGCTGACATTTCTACCTCTAAACTGAGCGGGCTTCAGCAAAGTGGATTCTGCGTTTCTGAAGCATTATCTGCTGTCAGTTAAGTAGGGTCCAGTTCTTATGTGGCTTTGCTCTTGAAATCAGCTCCTACACCTTCCTGACATTCTACCACCCAACTTTCATTTTATACAAGGTATTCTTTGCATTCTTTTTTTTTTACTTTCTTCTTTTTCCCACTTAATTTTTGACATTTCCATTCTTTGCCTGATAGCATAGCTGTTTTCTAACCTTTTCCATAGTTCACAAGCTGAAAATTCTTTTCTTGTCACTTCTGTTTTCATAGAATACACACTGGTTGCAGAGGAGAACCATTAAAATATCCGTTTATCACAACTATTTGTCATCTTGACTTTCAGGTGCATCAGTAAATTTTTTTTGGTGACCTAGATTAATGGCCCTTCCTTTCTGAAGCAGAATTCCAGAAGTTGCAGCAGCCAGCTTTCCTGCTGACTGTTGCTGGTGCCGCACTATTAAGAGAGGTGCCACTCCTCTCACCGCTGTTCTGCCCGGTATTCTCAGCATCAATAACATGCCCTTTATTTTGTGCCAACCACATGCTATGTGATCTGAATAGAAAACAGATTTAACTCTCCTGGTCTACCCCACCCCCCACACCAAGCACGTGCAAAGATTAAAATGCTGATGTTGCCTGGCTGAGGACACCCAGGCCCAGAATCGAGAGTCAAGGTTCTTGTCCTAACTATTCTGCATCTTAAAATCTATGGTCTTTCTATTTCCCACACCTACACACAGATATGGGATTTCAAACAGTGCAAAGCAAATAAAAAGAAGGGACTATTTTTTTTTTTAAATCTCTGTTTAGTTGCGGTCATATAAGAAAGAATTGTTTTAATATCATCTACCATGAAAAGGTTTTTTATTCACAAACCAGATTCTTAGGATATGTAATCACCTCAATCTATTAATAATATAGTATAAAAATTTTTGTATATACATGTCTTTTTTTTAACTTCCAACCAATGCTCTTAAAGAGCAGATTATGTTTGGAAAGTGGATATTCTCTCACAATGTCTTTTCAGTGACAGTTGAAATCAAATTCTACAAGGCCTGTTGGTATCTTTAGATTTTCATTAATTTTTCAATTTCTAAAACACATCAGTCACCACATACACCCACAGCACAATATCCAAGAGAGAACAGAACACATGTGCCTCTCTTCCAAGCCCATCCATTCCTCAACCCACACAAGCATACATCTTTTACTTGAAGATAGATTATCACTATTTCCTTCATACCCACAGGGGCATCTGCAGAAACCTTTCAAAGGAGAGACTTTGCTTCTAACTTCATTAGCTTATTACTTTGTGTTTCATAACAGGATTATCATATGTTTAGGAAAGTAACCTTTATGATTAAAATAGGATTAGCTAATAGGATTGAGAGAATTTTAAAACCATTTGGAAAATAAGGTTATTCATAGTTGCATTTCTATTTCTTTATTTGAATAACAGAATTATCTCTTATCCAAGATGGCCATGCAGTTGATATTCACTTCACCTACATGTGTTAGCACTACTAGCAAAATCACAGTTATTGTAGAAAGGCTTTGGGGAAAGTCATTTTCCATTTGGAAACCATGTGGGCTTCTTTTCTTTGAAAACTGCAATTTTAACCCTGGCTTATGTGGCTCAGCGGGTTGAGTGCCGGCCTGCAAACCTGAGGGTCTCCGGTTGGATTTCCAGTCAAGGCTTATGCCTGGATTGCAGACTAGGTCCCCAGTAGGGGGCTCATGAGAGGCAACCACACATTGATGTTTCTCTCCCTTCCACTCTCTCTAAAACTAAATAAATTAAATCTTTAAAAAAATTAATTCCCCCCCAAAAAAAGAAAACTGCAGTTTTCAATTCATAAACTAAGAAATGTGATTTCCTTTAAACAAGTACTTTTGAGGACCTGTGGAGTGATTCAAATTTGGGATAGTATAAAATTTCATTCATCAATGCCACAAAGCGTTATGAATGGGAAGAGTAGGATGATTGCAGGTGTATCTCCTAGACATGGGATCATGGAAGGCTGGGGGGCCCACCAGAGCAGGGGAGTGGAGAGAGAAGAGGAAAGTGAAATTTCAGAGGCAGGAAGACAGAATGAGCAATAGTCACTTAGAAACTGAAAGCTTATGTGATCACAGATGAGACTTCAGCCATCAAGACCTCCTGGAGGGACATTTTTCCAAGCTCTCTAAACTTCCACTAACATTTTACAGGCAGCTGGCAGAAGCATTCTTAAAAGTGAGATATAATTAACAAGATGAAGAAATTTTTATTCCAAGACAAATGAAAGGAAAAGAAGGTAGAAAAATAGCTAAACTTCAAATGCTTTTGATATCATAAACCCACATATATGTCTCACAAATACCCAAACCGGGGTTTAAAACAAAACTTGAACCAAAAGACCAGTTTTGCTCCAAGTCTTTCACAGTATTAGATATGAGAGTGAGCTTCACATTGTGTATTCTCTCCTCTCAAAATGAGATTGTGGGTTTCTTTGGCACTTCATTTTCTATAGAGGGAAGTTCTGTTTTCTGTACCTACTAGCATTCTTGATATGTATCTAAGCTGGCAGAGCAACCTCAACATCACAGAAAGAAACAACAAGACTCTATGTGCCTCTTGACAAGATTGAACACGAAGTGCACAATAACACCACTGAAGTATACTTGCCAAAAATAAAGAAATACAACCTGAATCAGATCAAGCCTCTAGATCTAAACACCATTTTGCAGGAAATACAAAGACCAGGAAAAAAAAGTCCAGAATGTGGCAAGTTCTACAGGACTACAGATGCAGCTTCTTCAATAAATAATTGCAAGAAAAAAATAAGGGAAGGGAACCTCTAGATTTTTTAAAAAACTTAGCAGGCACAGTAACCAAATGCAATGTGTACATTGGGTTAGATTCTGTTGTGAACAAACTATAACAAAAAATTTATGAGACAATCAAGAAAACTTGAACACTGATTGAATATTTAATGATACTAAGGAATGACTGTTAATTTTGCCTATGAGATATTATAGTAATATTTTAAAATAATAGCAATCAGTGTGATGACATTATATAATACCACTGAGTTTGCATGTGAGTAGTCCGAGGAGGAGGGGGAACGTGTAGGGGTGAGGAGCAGCAGGAGAAGGTTATAGGTGAAATAAGACTGGCCTCGTGTTGATCATTTCTGAAGCTGGGTAATGAGTGCATCACAGTATTTTATACTATTCTCTCTACTTCTATATGTTTGAAAATATCAGTAATAACAGTTTTGTTTAATGAATATATAACAACATTAAAAAAGACAAGACATCCTTCAGAGGATATCCGTGACATATACAACAATAATTTCAATGTATTTTCTAATTTACACAAGAAAATCACCAACATGTTTCTTACTGGGTGGGGCAAAAGTAGGTTAACAGTTGTGAGTATGCAAAACAGTTTATTCTTGTACTACTTATTAATTATTGTACTATTTTTCCATGTGAACAGCTGTAAACCAATTTTTGCCCCACCCTTTATTACACAGATAACAGGATATAAAAATCTTCAAAAAAGCAATAATAAAATACCAACAAAACCAATAGGAGAATCAACATAATTCATGAATGTATAATCACAACAAAGAATATACAAATGAGTCTTAAGTATTAGGTTCAACCTCACTCATACTAAGAGAAATAAATTTGAAAATAAAATTAAATGCTATTTTTACTGACCAGCTCAACAAAGATCAAAAGTTGACATATTGGGGGAAAATGTACTCATTTGTTGCTAGTGGGAATTGCCTTCCAACTTTTATGAAGAGCAGTTTGTCAGTATCAGTAGTACAAATGCCATGTCTTATGATACAGCAATCTTCTAGAAATCTATTTTATAAACAAACTAACACATGCAGCCAAATTTGCATGTGTACAAGATTATTCACTGCAACATTATTTGAAATAGTAAATGGTTAGAAACAGCATAAATCTTCTTCATAAGGCACTGGCAAATAACTTCTGATCCATCCACAAAATGGGAGGTTAAATAATAGCAAAGCTTTTATATCCAGTTGGGCAACTATCTTCAAGATATACCGTGAATGGAAAACATTAGGCACACAATAGTGTATGTATATATTTCCATAAGTTGTATAACAAGAATAAAAATATATGTGTGTGCATTTCTTCTAAATGTATAAAATACCTTAGGAAAATTGATAACTTTGGTTGCTCCAGACAGGGTCACCTGGAAGTTGGGAAGGTAGGGGTTGGGGGCAATCAGAGATAGAAAAGCATATAGGTTCACTGTGTACCATTTTGTACTGTTTGTTTTTTTTTTAATTGAGGTATAACTGACATACAACATTATATTGGCTGACCAAAAAGTCTGTTTGGTTTTTCCCTTAAAATAAAAGACACATTTTTTACTTTCACCACTAACTTTATTGATTTGGATATCTTGAATATGTCAGCTATATCCCACTATTGGCTTCTAGTGGGTGGAGGCCAGGGGTGCTGCTAAACATCTTCCAATGCCTAAGGCAGACCCACAACAAAGAATTATTTGCTCAAAATGTCAATAGTGCCAAGAAACTTCACAAACCACTTTGACACATTCAATCAGTCACAGCACCTTCTCCATACACTGCACAAATCTTTGCATTTCAGTTGTGTTATACCTTTCTTGATATAATAAAATATAATATGCCAAGAATCTTCTGTATCTTCTTCCATCTTCAATATTAAAATGGCTGCACAAAAATTGATCAATTTTGATAAGTTTTTTTTAATGCACGCTGATATGACGGCTGTCACAATACAATCTAACAAAATTCTTTTGAATGAAGTTAAAGATAACTAAGCACCACTAGAGCTATCATACAGGAAAAGCTAAATGAACTTTTTGGCCAACCAATATTAGATTTAGGTATGCAACATAATTACTTGATATTTGTATAAATTGCAAAATGATCACCATAGTAACTCAACATCCATCACCATACATAGTTACAAAAACTTTTTTCTTGTAATGAGAACCTTTAGCATTTACTCCCTTAGCAACTTTCAAATATACAACACTGTATTATTAACTAGAGTCACCATGCTGTATATTACATCCCCCCAAAATTTATTTTATTATTGTAATTTTGTAACTTTTCACCATCTTTGTCCATTTTGTCTACCCACCCCCCAACTCCTCCCTGCCTCCAGCAGCTACTAATCTGTTCTCTGTATCTATGAGCTTGGGTTTTTTTGTTTGTTTGTTTTAGATTCCAAATATAAGTGAGATCATATGACATTTGTCTTTCTCTGTCTGATTTATTTCACTTAGCAAAATGACCTCATGGTTCATTCATGTCACAAGTGACAAGGTTTTATTCTTTTTTTGTGGCTGAATAATATCCCATTATATATATGGGATATATATATGATGGAATATATATGTATATGTGCATATATGTGTGTGTATGTGCATATATATGTGTGTATATGTGTGTGTGTGTGTATCTCACACTTCCTAGATCCTTTCATCCACTGATGAACATTTAAGTTGTTTCTATATCTTGACTATTGCAAATAACCCTGCAATGAATGTGGGGGGTACAGATATCTTTTCTAGTTAGTATTTTCATTTTCTTCTGATAAATACCCAGAAGTAGAATTGCTAGATCATCTGATAGTTCTTTTTTTTTTAGGAGCCTCCATACTGCTTTCCATAGTGGTCGTACCAATTTACATTCCCTCCAGCAATGCTCAAGGATTCCCTTTTTTCACTTGTTACTTCTTGTCTCTTTGATAATAGCCAATCTAAGAGGCATGAGGTGATATCTCATTGTGGCTTTAATTTGCATGTCCCTGATGATTAGTGATATTAAACATCTTTTCATGTACCTGTTGGCCATCTGTATGTCTTCTTTGGAAAAATGTGAATTCATATCCTCTGCCCATTTGTAAATCAGATTGGTTATTTTCTTTTGATTTCTATGAGTTATGTATATATTTTTTATATTAACCACTCATGAGATATATGATTTGCAAATATTTTGTCCCATTTGGTAGGTTGCCTTTTAATCTTGTTCATGATTTCCTTTGCTGTACAAAAGCTTTTCAGTTTGCTGTAGCCTCATTTTATTTTTTGCTTTTGTTGCCTTTGCTTTTAGTGTCAGATCCAAAGAATCACCAGGGCAAACATCAAGGAAACTACCACCTATGTTTTCTTCTAGGAGTTTTATGGATTAGGTCTTACATTCAAATCTTTAATCTTTTTTGAGTTAATTTTTGTGTATGGTATAAGATAACGGTCCAGTTTCATTCTTTTGCATATGGCTGTTCAGTTTTCCCATCACTATTTATTGAACAGACCACCTTTCCCCATTGTATGTTCTTGGCTCCTTTGTCATGAGTTAATAGGCCATATATGTGTGGGTTTATTTCTGGGCTCTCTATTCTGTTCCATTGATCAATCTATCTGTTTTTATGCCCATACATACCATTTTAATTACTATATTTTTGTAATATAGTTTGAAATTCAAAACATAATGCCTCCAGCTTTGGGTTTTTGTGTTTTTTTTTCAAGGTTGCTTTGGCTATTTCAGGTCTTCTATGGTTTCATACAAATTTTAGGATTGTTTGTTCTATTTGTGTAAAAATGCCATTGGAATTTTTATAGGGATTGCACTGAATCTGTAGCTTGCTTTGGGTGCTATGGATATTGTAACTCATTATTAATACTTCTAATCCATGAACATGAAATATCTTGTCATTTATTGGTGTCTCCTTTAATTTCTTTCATTAATGTCTCCTTTTGCAGTTTTTAAGTTTTGAATTACATGAATGTATTATCTGTTTAATAAATTAAAATATAAATAACTTCAGAGATGTTAAATTAGATGATGAATGTGTAGGAGACATAAGACAGGGCTTTGACAATAAAGAGATACACAATACATACTAAATTGGAGTGTTTTCCCAACAGTGAGATGGAACTCACTGATGGAAAAGGGGTCATCACGTCACAACTACAGGGGCCTAGGATTCATGTAAAGGAATCCCCAGGCTAAAAAACCTACCCTGCTATCCTGTTCCCAGCAAAAATGTTCCCAGAGGCAAATATGTCAGTCCTTTAGGCCCAAGTGAACGTTTGTTCCACAAAGTCACCCGCATGTCCCACACCCCACCTAGAGAACATGGGGAAACCACAGGGAACATACCAAATAAAATTGAAAGAGAAAACAAAGCACTGAAATAAACTGATACAGACTAAAGAAATAGCAAAAATGTCCACCGTGAATTTTCAGTTCTAGTTTTTGCTTTAACAGGAAAGGCAGGGAGGACCTTGGGCAGCAGGGGTGGGAAGCCATCCACAGAGCAAATACAGCCCAACACGGGTCCATAAAAGGCCAGTGGCTCGGTCTGGCTCCAGTTGGAACTCCTTTCAGAATCTCAGGTACCGAAACTTTCTAACACTTTGAAGGAGCAGTTATCCCTGTGACATATAACCTATTATTTGCATCAGCTGCTTAGAAAGAATGCTGTTTTCTTATTGATGGGATATGCAATTTCCAGCGTGACTTCTCAGATGCTAAAGATTGGTTCAGCAATGGAGCAATAGCAGCTTCCAATCGTTTCTCTGCCATTTTATAATCTTTTACGCTCATTTGCCTCTCTTTATCTCCTTTTATAGCCTTTTCCCACCTATAAAGTGGAGTAAATACGTTTTTGCCTTATAGGAGATAGTGAAGATAGGGAATTGCAGAAATTAGTGTTCTCACTAATCTTCTGAAGTGTACTTCTATAAACAAGTAACTGTTATTATCTTCTAACGAAGACATTGCCTTTTTGCCATAACACCCACCACTAAAATTTCAAGACCCAAGACAAGAGAAAGTATACTGTCCACTGTTTACATTGTTATCAAAACTATGCCTATACACCACCCTGCACACAGAATGGAGGCTTGTTTTGCTTCTGGGGAAATCCCCCATCTACAAAGGTGTGTGTCTATGTGATAATGCGGAGGAAAGATCCCTATATACATCTCTGAATTATTAATGGCCTCTTTGTTTTGCATCCAACAAAGGCAGAGAAGACAGCACCAGTTTGCTGATAAAGAATACCAGGAATTTCAGGCGTCCCTGGAAGAAAGGAAAATTCTGGTGTGAAGAGAAAGGGGAGAGGAAGGCATGCTACATTTTATAAACAGACAAAGGAAGCTGGTGAACCCAGGTAGGCACTGGAAGCTCAGAAATATCTTACAAAACAGGGGCAGGGCCCCTTGAAGGGAGCTCCCTTCTAAACCACCCCATCACATGAAAGTCATTATCCTCCTGGTTAGCTTTCTTGGTGATCTAACACAGATTTCTCATACTTTCGGAGCTGGGCATTAGATACAGTATGTTAAGAGAAAATATATATATTTATATATAAATGAGGTACACACTGCAAAACTATAAGTGCATGAAGAATGTAATAATGGCTGCCAACATACAAACTGAAAGAAGAAAGTACTCTGATGAAGCATTGTATAATTTTGAAATATTATTAATGCCATTAACTGTCCTTTCATTTAAAAGACAAAAAGCTGTGGGGCAACCTCAAAGTTGTGAGAAGCCATTTTACTAGGCTTTGGCCATTACTCAGCACAATTCCAAACGCTTTGGTCCTAGCATGAACTACTCTCCCACTGCAGTTAACTGGACAAATGACTCTCTTCAAATGAGGTTTATAAGCCCTTTTAAAAGCTAATAATATGTTGCCTTCCTTGGTTGAGACTTTCATCCTGATGGAGGCTACAATGCATCCACAAAATAAGTAACCCAGGCTCTCCTCACCTCACAGTGTGCGCGACAGGCCTGGACTTTGGGTGACTGACAAAAGATAAGGCCATGGAAGACCCCACCACCCTGAGGGGGCTGCCCTGTGGTGGTACAAGGAGTCAGGATCGAGACTCTGGACCTCCTATTCTTGTGGAAGCAGAGGTGGTGGCAGAGAGGGGAAGAGGTAGCCAGGAAAGAAAACCATATGGGCCTCATTTTCCTTTTCCTCCCTCTTCTCAAATTTCCACAGGTAAACAAGTTGTCTCTTTGTAAGTTATGCCACTCTTTTATTATATCCCCATTTACAGATCTGTTATTAACTCATAGATATTTTTCATTTGAGGGTAAACAGAAAAACAAAAGCTAACATGGTATGTATTCGTCTATGAAGCTCATGTTAAATAGGTAGTAGTGTTGGGAGGAGTAGAATTGAGAGGGGATGCTCTGTGGATTCTAATTATTTGTGCCTTTCATATTTCCCCTAAAACGTGGGCAACAATCACACACTTAGGTTTTATGCTACAGACTCATGCCATCCAATACAGTAGCCATGAACCACATGTAGTTCTATATTTGAGTTCATTATAATTTAAACTTTAGTTTCTCAGTTGCAACAGCCACAGTGCAAGTGCTCAAACTACATGTGGCTTGTGGCTGCCATGCTGGTCGGAGCAGACACAGAGCATTTCCTCATCACAGAAATTTCTGGTGAACACCATTAATTGTAAACCTTGTTAGCCATAGAAGGAACCCCCTTATCCTTCTCATGTCATCTTCTACATCCCAATGAGACTGTGAGATTTGCTGAAAGCAGGAATGGGGTTTTGTCACCTCTAAACCCCAGCTCCTAGTCTGGGGCTCTCCAAGAGAAGGCCACTCACAAATATTTGCCAGATGATACGAATGATTCCTTCTCTTTGTGCCCATAGCATCCACCTATCTTGGTCACAACACTTTAACACACACCCCTGCCCCCCAAAGAAGAGTTTGTTTGTGGGGTTTTTTTAGAACTTCCATTCTTTAGAACTTCTAATCTTTTTGTTGGTTTATTTATTTTTTAAAGATTTTATTAATTTATTTTTAGAGAGAGGGGAAGGGAGGGAAAAAGAAAGGGGGAGAAACATCGATGTGTGAGAGATACATCCATTGGTTGCCTCTTGCATGCCTCCAATAGGGGATTGGCCTGCAACACAGGCATGTGTCCTGACTGGGAATTGAACTGGCGACCTGTTGGTTCACGGGCCGGTGCTTATTCCACTGAGCCACACCAGCCAGGGCTTACTGTTTATTTATTTTTTAAAATTGAGATATATTTGACATATAACATGCTATTAGTTTCAGGTGTACAATATAATGATTTCATGTTTGTGTACATTGCAAAATAATCACCATAATAAGTCCAGTTCATATCCATCACCATACATAAATTAAAATATTTTTTCTCATGATGAAAACTTTTAAGATCTACTCTTTTAGCCCCTTTCAAATATACAATACAGTATTATTAAATATGGTCGCCATGCTATGTGTTACATCCCCATGGCTAATTTATTTTACAACTGAAAGTTTGTACCTTCTAACCACATTCACCCCTTGTGCCCACTCCGAACCCCTTGCCTCTGGCAACCCCTTATCTGTTCTCTGTGTCTCTGACTTGTTTTTCTGTACATTCCACATATAAACAAGATTATATAGTATCCGCCTTTATCTGACTAACTTCACTAAGCATAATGTCCTCATAGTTCATCCACATTGCCATAAATGGTATGATTTCTTTCTTTTTTATGGCCAAATACCCATATTTTGCCATATGTACCCATCTTTTCAGCCCAAAGTTTCAAGAAAAAAATCTTTTGTTTTAATTTTTTAATTCAATTATTTATGTATTTAGATACTTGTTTTTTCTGTGATAAAGGAATATTAGCATTTATTTTTGAACATATGATACAAGAAGTTTTTGGTAAGCAAATAATTATAAAACACAAGAATAGATACAAGGTATTTCAGGTACTACCCATGTATAATGTACATCCTTATTTTTCCCTCAAAAATTTGGGCAAAAAGTGCACATTATATATGGCAAAATATGGTAATATTTCATTGTGCGTGTATATATATACCACAGTTTCTTTATACATTCATCCATTAATGGATACTTAGGTTGCCTCCATATCTTGTCTGTTTTAAATAATGCTGCAATGAACATGGAGGTGCTGTGTCTTTTCCCATTAGTGATTTCTTTCCTTTGGGTAAATACCCAGAAGTGGTATCGCAGGATCGTATGGTAGTTCTATTTTGCTAATTTTTTGAGGCACCTCCATACTGTTTTCCAGAGTAGCTGTATCAATTTACATTCCCACCAACAGTGCACAATGGTTTCCTTTATTCCATGTCCTCTCCAACATCTGTATTTCTTGTCTTTTTGATAATAGCCATTTCAACAGGTATAAGGTGATAACTCAATGTACTTTTGATTTGCACTTCCCTGATTATTGGTGATATTAAACACCTTTGATGCATGCACCTGTTTATCATGTGAATGTCTTTTTTGGATAAATCTATTCAGATCCCCATGCCCATTTTTAAAATCTGTTTGTTTTTAGCTATTGAGTTGTATGAGTTTCTTATATGTTTTAAATATTAATTCTTTATCAGGTACATGATTTGTAGTTTTTTTCTCACTCATTAGGTTGCCTTTTCATTTTTGTTAGTGGTTTTTTTTGCTGAGCAGAAGCTTTTTAGTTGATGTGGTCCCACTTGTTTATTTTTGCTTGTGTTGCCTTTGGTTTTGGTGTTTTATTGGTTTTTACTGATTTGAAAAGTAATACAGAAAAACTGAGAAAAGGTAATAAAAATCAACAGGTAATACTCCCACCTTCAGACAGCCACCATTAACATTTTGGAGTGTTTTTATCCATTTATTTAAAAAATATTTTTGTTGTGTAGTGAGATGAACCGTGAGCTATATACTGAGGTATAATTTGCTACAGTAAACTCACCATTTTTATGTGACACACATGTAATGTATGATGAATGTAGTCACCACCACAATCAAGGCACAGAATGTTTCTGTGAGCCCCCAAACATCCCCTCCTGCTTTTTTGTGGTTAAACCATTTTCCCCACCCTCTCCTTTGACAATCACTGATCTGATTCCTGTTCTGTAGTTTTCATTTTTTCACAAATGTCATAGAAATGGAGTTCTACATTAAGCAGCTTTTTTGCTCTCACTTTCATTTAGTTTAAACTTTTGAGGTTCACCCATGTTGTTGCATGTATCTGTTCATTCCCTTTCATTGCTGATTACATTCGATAGTATAGCTATACCACAATCTGTTTATCCATTCTACAATTGCTTTATGTTGTATCTAACTCTTGGCAATTATGAATAGACCTGTTATAAACATGTGTATACAGATTTTTATGTTTGCATATGTTTGCATTTCTCATGGGAAAATTTCTAGGAATTGAATTGTTAGTCATGTATGTTTAATTTTATATGAAATTGACACACTGACTTCCAAAGTGGCTCTGCCAATTTACATTTCCACCAGCCATATATGGGAGTTACAGTTGCTCTACCTCTTCACAAATATGTCATAGTTTTCCACTTTGGGGGGAGGGCAGTTTGAAGGAGAGGAATTGAGCCATTCTAATACATATGCAGTGCATTTCAGTATGTTTTCTAAAATGTGTTTATTGATTTTTAGAGCACGGGGAAGGAGGAGGGGGGAAGAGAGAGAGAGAGAGATTGATTGGTTGCCTCCCATAGTGTCCTGACTGGGGATCAAACCCACAACCTAGGTATGTGCCCTGACTGGTAATTGAATCCCCAACCTTTTGGTGTAGGGGATGATGCTCCAACCAACTGAGCCACACTAATCAGGTCTTTGAAAGTGTTTGTAATTTGCATTTTCCAATGGATTAATGATACACAGCATCTTTTTATATGCTTATTTGTTGTCACTATCTCTGTGGAGTTTTAAGAAATATTTTGCTTTTTTTTAATTGAGTTGTTATTGAGTTGTAAGAATTCTTTATAAAGTCTAGATGCTAGTATTTATCAGAAATGTGTTCTATAAATATATTCTCCTAGTTTGCAGCTGGTCTTCATTTTTGTAACAATGTCTTTTGAAGAGCAGAAGTTTTTCATTGTGCTGAAGAACAAAGATATTTCTAAGTACCTGCCATATGCTAAATGTTGCTCAGCACAGGAGATACAATAATGCTTAACTTTAAATTTGTACTTTTTCTTTTTAACAAAATTGCCACCTATTGATCTCTAGCCTGCTTTTTCACTGTCTTATCATGAATATTTTTTGCATCATTAAATATTATTTTAAAGCATGATTTGTAAATGTGTATATAATCCTCTCATGGCTATATTTTATTTAACTATCTCTGTTTAGAGATGTTTATATTGATTATAATGAATACAAAAAAGAAATATATGATTACCATTCTTATGCACAAATCTTTGTTTACACCTCCAGTTATTTTCCTGGTATAAATGCTTACAATTGCAAAGACAGAGAAATGCATAGCACTTTGTTTTATAATTGTCTCTTTTAAAAGACTACAGATGTCTTGAAGCAAAGATCTAGTCTTTCCCTCCTTGTCATGCCAGCATATGACAAAGAGCCTGTCACATTGTGGGTTTACCATATATACTTGATGGATGGATAGTTGGAGAGAAAAAGTTTTCCGCTGAACTTCATTTCCCCTCTTTCCTTTGTGAAAGAGAGTAAGAGTTCCCTTAGCCATCTACCTGCCCTCTCAGATAAAGGGAATAAGTAGAACGTTTTCTCCTAAGAGAAAACCTACCAAGGAGATGCAGGTTCCCAGAGAGCTGGGTGACAAGCCCTGTTGCTGCTCAGCAATGCCCTTGAGGGGCCCCGCCCCCAGCCTTATAAAGCCAGGGTGCAGTGGGGCAGCCACAGCTGGCACTCGCCCTCCAGAGCACAGCACCGCACTGGCACAAGATATGGCAAATGAAGTGCAAGTCCTGCCGTCCCCACTGAAAGGGGGGCATCCTCCTGCAGGTAGGCTGCCCAGCTGCCCTCTGTCCTGTGGATAGCAAGAGCCTCACTGCTGCTGCTGCTCCTCCCATCTGAGCCTTCAACAGAGGCGCCCCAACCGAGCTGAGATCCTCAGCCTCCCACTGTTACTCTAACTTCGTACAACCTGATTTCTTCCTCTGTCTTTGATCTTTCTTGGCTTGTGTGTAAAACCACCTGGGGATTTATCAGGCCGCAGTTGAATTAAAGCCTGATTATATGTGGGAGTACTAGGAACTGTGTGTTTGTAGAAAGAGATAGGGAGGGAGGTTGGTCCTGTCCTTCCTGGCTGTAGGTTAGGAGTGACACATGCACACATGGAAGATGATTTACTGCCATGGAAACCTTCCTTCCTAGAGGTTCCAGCTCTAAGACTCAGTCTCCCCAAGATACCTGCGCATCACCTGACTTCATAGCCAGGCAAACCAGATTCCACAACAAAAGCAGCCATCATTCTCTCTTCCTCCTCAGGCTTTTGGGCTGGGCAGTGTTATCCGTGATGTAGCTTGCCTGTCAACAAGCTAAGGAGAACTTCTTAATAAGGACCCACGCACTGGAGAGGGTGACTGGAAACGGTAGCTATCAAGATGTTTTGCAGAGCATCCGCAGTTTGCTCATGCGCTCTCTCTTTCTCTCTCTCCGCTTCCCTCCTCTTTATTTTACATATACTATATACATATCAACTCTTTGGAATATGGAAATTCATTTTATTGTACTTAACCATATATTCATATAGATTGACTGAGGCGTGTAGCCCTATTTTTAGCCAGTTTTATGTACTTTCAACTAGATGTCTTTTTTCTTTTAAGAAAGATCTCAAAAACTTGACCGCTTTGTTCTTGCCTTTTCCATTTACAAAATTTATTTATTGGTATACTTATTTGGCACCTCTAAGCCAAGGTTATTCAGTCATCATTGCTGCAGAGGATGATGGCAGATAATAACCTTTGCAAAGCTTGAAAAACTGACCCAGAGGTTCAGTGGTTTTCTGGTGAGCAGCCTAGCTGAAAAGAGTCAGAATTTTTACTACAAATTTTGAGTTTTCAGTTCTGGGCTCCGTGCCCTACTTTCCCGTGGCAGATTCTCAACATTTTATATTTGTAATTGGATTTAGCACAATTTAACATTATCTCTATTTAACATTAATGATGCTACCTAATGGTCAGGAACTATATATGCAAATTATTAGAGAAGTCATTGCAGAGATAGAGAAAAAAAAGAACACCATTTTCTTGCCACCACTTCTACACCAATCCTTTATAAGACAGTTAAGCTAAAACCTGATTTCCTGAATTGCATTTATGCACAAAGAACACAGACATAAACTTAACCAAGTGAGTGTTTGAATGAAACCACTGACAACTTTCTGCCCCCACTACTAATGATTGCTAATTACTCTGTGTACATAGCACACCATGAATCCATCGAGCATGTCACAATGCCTCTGGCATGACAATTAATTATTATGAACAGTGACACTACAGATAAGAGGTTTGGGATAATTAAATGGAGATGAAGGCAGACTTTTGCCTCCCCACTGAGGCAAAAAAACAAAGATGCCTCATCCTTCATCTGGTTTTCCTACCCATTTTAAGTCTCAACCAGTATGCTATGGTACAAAATTTATTTTATGGAACAATAATAATCGATCACCAAAATCCCATTAAATCTTCACCTGATTTTTAAATAAACAACATACAGATCCCTGGAAGTGGGAAGCAGACATGATAAAAAGGGAAGGTGCCGACATGGCTTTTGGAATCAGACGGACACGGGTTTAAACCCTGCTTTCGTTCCACATCTCTGAGCATCAGTTTTCTCATCTGTAACCCAGGGGGTAGTAATTGACATTGATCTTATAAGATTGTTATGATGATTAAAGGTGATTACCTACATAAGGTACCCTGCACATGAATGTTAACGCACGTAAAATGCAGGCCTTATAAAACACATGGCTGCCAGAAGAAATTATCCTCCCCATTTGAAAGGCATCCGATGTTTGAGGGCTCTGACATTAGGCATCATTGCAGGAGGCAGAAGAGAAGGAAACTGCAGTGGAAAATATACCCGTGCCTGCCCCATCATAGCCAGAAATGAAACCACTCGAGAGTCAGCCAGCTGTAACTCTTTTCCACCTACATGTTGAGTGCTTATGATTTTGTCTCATGTATATTGATATAATATATTGCACCTCTGTTAGCCCTGGTTATAAATTTATGCTGTGAAGCAAGACTACATTAAACATGAGCTGGCCTGGACTCTAGCAAGCTTAGCTTTCGATGTTCTGTTTTTTCGATTTCCCTCACTCTCAGTTTTATAAGAAACCTATGACATAGACAGCCAAAAATGTGTAAGTAGGAGGTGATCAGGGAAGCACAGTACATACATAATGGATTAGAGAGAGCAGGAGTTCATGAGTTTTCCGTGTATTCCCTGCACTTTTTAATTTTGTTTAAGTCAGATGAATCCGAGCCATTAGAGGGGCCACCGCTGAACCCCCAGAGAGAATCAGTTTGCTGGCTCCTTAAAGAGAGAATGAGGTTTGGGGAGTATATCCCCAAGTGTGAAACTAATGCAGAAAATGGCAGTAACTGTAGCTGCATAAGAAAAAAAAAATGAAGGCAAAGGCTTCATTCTCTCAACTTCAGTCTGCTTACGTCAACTTACAGGGCTTGGTCTGTGCGGTTGGAGAGAGGGTGGGAGACCACTACCCCAAGCATCCAGGGGCAGGGGCTGATGACTACAAGAGCAACTTCATTTGCTCAGCACGAACTGTGCTCCTGGCACTGCACAGAACCTTCTAGACACGGCGACACCCCTGCAGACCAGGCATGTACTATCATGCTTGTGTCACAGAGGATCGAAGGTGAGGAACTTGTCCGAAGCTACACAGCCAGAGGGCAAGGGGGCTGAGACTCGAAAACAAAGTGGACCATGTGACACAGTGCTCCCGGGCCAATTCTTCTTACTGCCCAGCCTCCTTCTAATGAGGGTCTTTTAGGTCTTGATTAGCAGCTTAAAATTTTCTGACAAATCAAGTGTAAATGCAAAGGAAGCATTTTTGTAAACATTTAACTTTTTAGTTGAAATCTTTACATAAAAACTCGAAGTCGTAAGGCAGAGTTGCATAAACCTTTGGGTTCAGTTTTTTTTGTACACATTCTCCACCAATTAGTAAAGGAAAAAAACTTAATTTTTCTGGCAGGCTTTTCTTTATCTTGACTACCTTCTATGAAAAACTGCAAAATTTCTGGAAATCTTAACTGGAAAATTATTATATAGCATTCTAAATTCAAAGGTCTGTTTTTAAAGTTATAAACTACAAAAGAAGCCACAAGAGTATAACTCTTACTCAGAGATAGGAAAACAAAGTCTCATCTCCCCACATAAATTTCAGTTTTCTAATGAAACTATCCAAAAGAGTATCTCTCTGTCTTTTACATTTTATCTGTAGTTCATTTTGTTTATTGAAAGGACCTAAAGTTTTACCGTATGTATTTGTATTCAAAGGCCTGTTAAAGTGTTAAATCAGCTCATATCTCACTTTACCCAGTTCCACTTCATCCTTCTATTGTACAGAGGTTCAAAACAAAGTATAGTCCCAAACAGGAAATTATGTGAATGTCACAAATTTAAATGAATTAATTTGGTTACAGTGAGGCTTTGAAGAGGCCCCATGAGTCAGACCTGTCTATAAGTACTTATTTACAATGGCTTATCTAGATCCCAGGCTACCTGTGTAAGCAGTGTTCCCAGCAGAACTTTGAAGATGACCCTCCCACAAACTGGGTCCACCTGGTTCAGTCACCTCAATGTAGTGAGGGCCTTAACTTACGTATATCCAGGGTGTCCATAATAGTGTAGGAATATTATCTCCTGCTTTTTTCTACTGTACCTGGCTGACAAATGGGAGTACCTACCAGAACAGGTTTGGTAGAGGATATGCTCTGGAGATCCAAGGTATGGTTCACCTGTGCTTCCTCAATCACTCATTAACAGCCCACAGCCCTATACCAGAGAGGATTCAAACACTCCTGGGTAGAAGTAGGAATCTTCTGGAAGGATTTTTTAATTTTCCCCTCAAATGTCACTATTTTATTTTTTTGAAGAATGAAGGACTCCCATGTTTGCATTTTTTAAATTTTCTCTTGGCATTTGTTTCTCTGTTAAGTGCCTTGTCTTCTTTTGAAAGGGAGGGAAATGATAGGTTTTCTTTTGCCAGTAGATGGGAAGAGTTAGAATCATAGTAAGGACTTCATAATAAAGATCATCTAGTTAAACTTCTACCAAATTCACCAAAATCCCCCTAAGGTATTCATGGCAGATGGACTTCCTTATCATACCGAGAGGCAAAGGACTAAGCAATCTACTCCACTTTGAATAACACACGCTGTTATACATAGCCAGACTCTGCCTTTCTGGAATTTCCATTCTTTGGTCTTCATTCTCTCATCTGGAAAAACAAAATAAGTGGAAATAATAATAACTACAAATTGCTGAGTACCGACCATGTAGCAGGTGCTTATATCACCTCTATTCTCTAAAACAACCTGATCAACCAGGTGAAGGATACAGAAAATGGGCCTCAGAGGGGTGTAAGTGTCTTGCTCAAGACCACAAAGCCCAGGATGGATAGAGCTCTTTGACCCTACATAATGTTTTCTCACCAAGAAGCCTGTCCTCCTCCTACACAGCAGCCTCTCAGATCTTTGAAGTTGGCACCCTAAGCTCGCCCCAGTCTTTTCTTCTTCAGAAGTGACCTTTCCTGATTCCTTAGGTCCTCATGTGACATGGCTCCCTGCATTGCACTGGTCACTGTCCTCCAGACACTCTCTGGTTTGTCAATGTCCTTTCAAATGCATGCATGCACAAATCCAGCATTCCAGAGGTCTTCTCATTTTTAGCTTGCTTATTAGATAATAAACAATTTGCTTTGATCGTTGGTGATAAAATCAGTCAGGATGGAAGAAAATATATAGAAACAATAGAATGAGGAAAAACAAAAGGAGCACTAAAAAGAAAATAATCACAATACACCCTATCTTAAAAGCACTTGTCATAAAGACAATGAAAATTACCATTGAGAGGGGCACTGAAGACATGAGCTCCTGTCTGATTCCTCTTGATAGACAAGACAATGGTGCCATGCACACTACCACCCCTCACACAGGGGCACACACTCCTTAACCAGTCTTCTCAAAAAAAAATATTCATTGGTTTATTTCACCTCTGTATTCCATGGCTGTTCAGAACATGTTTCCACATGATTTCAGTTTTGCTGCTGATTACTTTGTATGCCTTTTTTCATAATGTACATATATGTGTATATGTATGCAATTAAAGGAAACCATGTATAAAAATAGCATTTTTCCTTAGCCTACATCTAACATTACAAAATTCTAGTGAGAGGCTTTCATAATCAATAAAAAAACAAGTTGGTAGTGATTCAAAATGACCAAGTGGAGTTTATTCCATGAATAGAAGAATGGTTTCATAGTAAGACATCTATTAACATAACCACAATAAGCAGAAAAATCATATGTATCTGTTTATGCTAAAAGGCATTTGATAAAATTCAATATGTATTTGTAATTTTCAAGTACAATGAAACTACTAGAAGGATATTTCCTTAACATGATGAAACTCTATGTTTATAAAAATATACATACTTATGTATATAGCCTCCCAAGTACACATTATGCTTCATAGGAAAACACTAAAAAGAATTCTTGAAAAATTAGGACGATGAAGATGTCCACTATCATTACTATTAAACATTATTTTGGAGGAAATAATATTCTTTGCATGTTAGTAATTTTTTTTAACCTGGAGAAGCTAAGAATCAATTAAAAACTATTACAAACAATAAGACAAATGCCCTGGCTAGTGTGGCTCAGTGGTCTGAAAACCAAAAGGTTGCCAGTTCGATTCCCAGTCAGGGCACATGTCTAGGTTGCAGGCCAGATCCCCAGTTGGGGGGCGCCTGAGAGTCAACCACACATTGATGTTTCTCTTCCTCCCTTCCTCCCTTTCTCTCTCTAAAAATAAATAAATAAAATGTTTTTTAAAATTAAGAGAATTTAATAAGATTTGGATATAAATATTAGTAATATAAGAACAATCTGTTGTTAGCATTATAACAGAAGACTAGGCCTTATTTATAATAGCAATGGCAACAACAACAATAAAATGCTTAGGGAATAAATCTAATAATAAATGTGAACAAGTTACTGAGGGACCCAAAAGAAGATGTAAACAATGGAAAAGCATACCATGTTCTTGAACAGAGAGCTACCAGGAATATAAAGATACAAAGTTTTCCTTTTATTTTTATTTTATTTTATTTTTATTTCATTTTATTTTATTGTTATTCAAGTACAGTTGTCTGCATTTTCCCCTCACCTTTAAGTGGAACCTATCAACAAAGTTTTCCTTTTTAAAAAAATCTATAAATTCAAAGCAAGTTTTTAAAAAATATTATCAGTAAGATTTTTATAGGAAATTAACAAACTGATTCTAAAGTTCATATGGAAAAGTAAATAAGAATAGCTAGTAAAATTCTGCAAGGAAAATGTTGCAAAGGAGGACTAACTGTCAAGTATTAAAATATATTACAATAAT
>PVKU01012959.1:0-31906 GCA_004027475.1 Anoura caudifer | reverse complement strand
GTTGCTCTTCTTCTTCCCCTTCTGGTACCCCTATAATTTGGATGTTGGGACATTTAAAGATGTCCTGGAGGTTCCTAAGCCTCTCCTCATTTTTTTGAATTCTTGTTTCTTCCTTGTTTTTTGTTTGGTTGTTTCTTCCTTCTGGTCCACTCCATTGATTTGAGTCCCAGTTTTCCTCCCATCTCTGTTGGTTCCCCATGCATTTTTCTTCATTTCACTTATTGTAGCCTTCATTTTTTCATCTAATTTGTGAGCAAAATCAACCAGTTCTGTGAGCATCCTGATCACCAGGGTTTTGAATTGTGCATCTGATAGGTTGGCAATCTCTTCGTCGCTTAGATAAATTGGCTCTGGGGCTTTGATTTGTTCTCCGGTTTGAGCCATTGTCATTTCTGGGTTTTTTTGTTTGTTTTGATCTAGTCGCGGCTGTTATGTAGTGAGGGGTGGAGCCTCAGGTGTTCCCCAGGGCGGGACAGCCCAGTCACTGGGTAGTGACGCTGTATGTGGGGGCGGGGTCCGAGAGGAGATAATGGCAGTTGCTTTACTCACTCTCGGATTCCAGCCCGTTCCACCGCTTCCCCTTTGCCTGGATCATCTGTGCATGAATGTGGGACCACCCGGTCAGCCAGCTGCCTTGTGCAGCCTCACTGGTTCTGCACAGTTGCCACCCTGCGCCCAGGTTCTACTAGTTGCTGCCTGTGCACCTGGGGGCTGCCAGCCGCTGCTGCCTGCGTGCCCGGTCTGCACCTCCACTTTTTCCTGCCATGACTCTGCCCCTCTTACCGGTCTGGATGAATGGTTGTTGGACTTCCAAACAGTTCGATTTTCTGAGTTCTGGTTGTTTTCTTGTTTCTAAATCTTTGTTGTCCTTAATTTTGGTTGTGAGAGGAGGCCCATTGTGTCCACCTATGCCTCCATCTTGGCTGGAAGTCAGGATTTTTTAAAATAGCATTTCTTCATCATCTGCCTCGAATTGGAATTATTTATGTGAATGCCCATCCTACCCATTAGATTGTAAGGCTATGGGGTTCATGTCTTAACCCTCTTCTGCTCCCACAATCCCTGGCAATTGATTTACAAATACAGTCACACCTCGGTACCCGTCAGCTTCAGAACACGTTAAACCCTGCACTCATCACATTTTGACGAGAAAAAAATGTGTTGGCACTCCGCACTTGCTCGGGACTCCTTGCGCTCGCTGTAACTTGTGCGAGTTGGGAGGCTGCCCTGCAGGAGCAGGAGACACTGCTTCATCGCTTGGTGCTCGTTCGGTACTCGATGGTTTGGGCACTTGTCATGAGCTGATGGCGAGCACCGAGGTCCCACTGGAGCAGGCACGCAATCCGTGTTGAATTAGAGTTATCATGTAGTGTATGTCCTTTTTTAACATGGCTCAATTGTTATTTTCTGTGTTACTGTCTTCCAATCTGATTATAAGCTCCTCAAGCATAGGAATTGTGTCTTAGGCTTGGGCAAGTTTCTTAGACACCCTGTAGCAGTATTTTTTTTCCTTTTCTATAAAAGGGGGAATATAATAGTCCCCCTCAGTTCTTATCCCACAGAGTCTAGAATGGTATTATGCCATTGTAGCTGCTTAATAAATGCTTTATGAATAAAACCCAGCGCACTGAAGTGGCAGGATGAGCAGACCTCGGGAGGAGTTACAGTGGGCTGCCCCATGGCTCTCCCTCAAATGCCTCTGTGACCGGAGCAGAAGCGCATCTGCTGGGCACCGCTGCACTAGTGAAATGACCACCTGTTTTGTTTTGTTTTGTTTTTTTCACAGTGGAAAACCTCAACCACTGTGAGTTTGCCCTCCTTCGAGATTTCGTCATCAGGTGAGACGTGCCCCTGCCCTCCCTCAGGCGGCAGGTTTAATGACCTGGGCTCAGGAGGCCACCTGCCCAGATCCACTTCCTCAGTCTCCAGGTCTCCCCGACAGGCTCTCTGCCCGAGGTCCAGCTCCCATTCCGAAGCACGAGGGGCAGAAGAAGGAGCATTGGCTCTCTGGAGTCGGTCCCACTGGGCCCAGGCTGTGGCAGTGATGTGTTAACCTTGGATGTGGGTCACCTCTTCCTCCTTTCACTCTAATCTTGTCCCTCTCTCTTGTCACCCACGTCCCTCAGGACCCACCTCCAGGACCTCAAGGAAGTGACACACAACATCCACTATGAGACCTACCGGGCCAAGCGGCTCAATGACAACGGAGGCCTCCCTCCGGTGAGCGCGGATACAGAGGAGAGCCACGACAGTAACCCGTGACAACCCTTTCCCTATGCCATCGCACACAGCCACTTCTCCACACACCCCCGATACCGCCACCACCCACCTTCTTCCTTTCTACTCTGTCCCACAGGCCTGTCTGGTATTTGTGGAGCATCTTGTCTACAGCGCGCATGTGCGTGAGGGAGAGTATGTGTGTGAGTGCATGCGTGTGTGTGTGCATGTGAGTGCGTGTTCAGGGATGAGGTATTTTCACTGCCCTCCCTGGGAAGTCCCTTGTAAGTTCGGTTTCTCCGTGGCGCTCCATTATCTGTCTCCTTTCCTCGTGTCCCAGAACAGAGCCGGGTGCCTCACTCAAGAGGTCTGGGGAGGTTTCATTTAAAAATGAGGGTGCAGGTGAGCCACAGATAACTCTTATCTCTGAGCCTGCCTGCACACTGGGACCGCAGGGGTTTTCCGAGAACAGGCTGCAGAGCTAGTCCCCGGGAGGGGGCAAGGAGTTCGGACTTAACCTTCTCTGGTAGCCGGGGTGGTCAGGGGTAAGGCCAGGACTTCCTGGGAAAAGGGAGGTCAAGGACAGCAGAGAAGTGGGCCAAGCTGGGCACCTGCAGGAAGAATTAGTGCCTAGAGTGGAGATGAGAACTCCACCCTTCGGTCTCCATCACATTCACTGTGGAAGCTACTGCCTGTCCCTGTGGCAGCCTGCTGTCTCCCACATGCCACACTCACCTCGGCTCCCATGCTCTGCTCTTTCCCCCTCCCCTCATTTCTTCATCCTGCCCCTCCCTCCCTTCTTTCAATCCCTTGCAGATTAATCCACTTTAGCTCCATTTCCATATTTAGAATGTATGCCCAGTCTACTTCTGAAAATGACTTGAGGCCAACTTAAAGTAAAATCACAGCTAAAAGCATGGGACAGTACAAACTAGGATGATGAAAAATCAGACACGTAGTGAGGAAGAGGAAAGCGTTTGCTCGGTCCAGTGCTGGGACTGGCCTAGAGCTTGTGGGCCGCCCAGGCAGAGGAGGAGATGCAGCAAGCACGCTCTTCCTGGTGTCTGGTTAAAGCACGCAGGCTGGTCAAGGGAGACACCCTTTTTAGGCATTAAGTTCTAGAAAAACTGAGTCTAAAGAAGTATCAAGAATAATATACAATATTTGTGTTTCTTGGTGGTTTGCCTTTCTCTTCACTAGGATTCTTCCTCCTAAAAGCTGGCTTCTCTGTTGCTGTCTTCTCATAAACTTTGCTCCCTCTTCCCCCTCTTCTGTTCTCTCTCCATGTTATGCTGAAGCTAATTGCATTTTGGTCTGTCTTTCTCCACTGCTTTTCCTGTTCCCCCTCCTGACATCTGTAGACATTCCCGTGATACCCACAGTTGTACATTAGCCTTTTCTTGCCTTTCCCTCCTGCCCTGTATTTATTAACACATATATATCTCATTTGTTTTACAAACAAGTTACTTTTTCTCCTTTAGTCAGTGAGGTGGCTAAAACTGGGGCTGGGGAAACAACGTAGCCTTAGGCAAGGGAGAACAACACGGGACACAGTTTACAGTGACCTCATACACCCTCCTGCTCCACATCCTGGTCCAGCCCTAGGTGTTTTACAGGTCCTCTGCAAATCGCAGCATTTATAGTCCCTTTTCACTCAGGTGCTAGGAAAACACAGAGACTTAAGACCAAGATTCAGTGCACCAGGTGAAAGAGGTGGGTGATATCGCCAATGACCCCCAAAAACTATGGTCTCAATCTTTCCTGGAGGCTCTTACCAACCCAACCTGCATCCTCCCTGACCCACAAAGCGATTCCAGTGTAGGCACTGTCAGGATGGACCGGCAGGAGGGTTAGGGCCCAGAGGTGGCTACATTTCAACAGAAGAGGGATTCCTGGCTTACACAGTGAACAGTCCTGGGTGGAGACATGGGGCTGGACCCCTAGGCCTAGCAGGGCAGATCTAGGGGTGGGGGTGGTGGGTGCTGGAGAGGCTGAATAAAATGATGCTTGCTGCCCCTAAATCATGATCTCAGCCTCCCCAGAGAAGCTGTTTTATATGTCTGGTGTCCACACCCTCAACCGTTCTCAACCCCCCTGCAGGGAGAAGGCCTCCTGGGCTCTGTCCTTCCACCCGTGCCAGCCACCCCCTGCCCCACTGCTGAATGAAGGCCATTTCAAGCGCTGCTTCTCCCTCCATTCCTCTCAGCTGTTATTGCTGCAGGGCCATGACCCTTTAAGGGCCCACCTCCACAGCCCATCTTGGCCCTCGGCAGGTGGGAGGGGCCAACTGCTTTAGGAGAGCTGCCTTCTCCATTTCTCCCAACACTCCTCCCAGTGGAATGGAGTTCTCGCCAGTACTGCCCTCCCCCATCGTCTGTGTCAGCTGGTCCCAGCCTATCTGTAGGGTGAAAGAACTCATCGAGAGCTTCTTCTGCCCTTTCAAACCCATACCTGCTACTTGTAACCATCTCCAAGGGAATGGCACTGCTCCCTGTCCATCTGCATGAGCTACTTTTGGCTTTCTTGAAAAGGTCAAGAAAGCCACTTTTCTGCTTGTCAGATTTGTTGACATCAGCTGTGTGAGCCCAGATGTGGGACAAGGGTGTCTCCTTCATTGCTTAAAGCCTAGTTGTAAGGATGGGTGACTCCAGATGTAGGGAAGCAAGGGCTAGGATCTCTCCTTTAAAATCACCACTTTGGGCTGGCCCAGAGTGTGGATATACCCCCTCTCTCCCAACAATGCAGTCTCTCAGGAAGAGTGCTTTTCCTGAAGAGACATTTCTGGAGTTGACTTCTTTATCTTCAATCTTTAAAAAGAGCACTAAACACAGGTGCAGAACTCCAGAACCCCACGAGATGTGAACTCTAGGAAGAAAAAAAGCACCCATCTGTCTACTCAGCAATAAGAGGGATCTCTTCCCACCCACCCTGACTATTCCTACCCCCTACCTCTCCCCTGTTAATGTGAGTAATGAATATGCCTGGCCATAGTTGGGCACCTGTAGGCTAGTGGAAAATACCCAATGGAGGGCAAAGGCCCTCATCAGATGCATGAATGTTTGTGAATGTCGGCTGCCACTGCCCCATACACTGTGTCTAGAGAATCTCCCTGCCCACCCCTCCCCATCTCCACCTGGACACAACTTGCTCAAAGGCTGGTGACTTGTGGGCCACTCATCTACAATCAAGTCCTGATGGAGCAAGAGGCCCAAGCCTAGGGGATGCAAGAACGACCCATTTCTTAAATATTAACAGTCCCAGCCAACCTTTTGGTGACATTTTGGCTTAATTTCCCAATTGAAAACAAGCCAATGACACTCAAACTGGTTGTGTAAATGTTGCTAGACTTTATGTGTTGTACAACTAAACATTGCTGTTTGAACAACGACCGCCTGGCCTGGTCTCAGTTGTGTCTCTCACTCCGTGGCCAAACAGACATGACATCATCTCACCCATGTGTGAGGGTGAGACAGGGACCATCATGGTAAGAAGTAGTCACAGAAATTAAGGATAAAACATTTCATGAGGTCAGCCCATCTTTGGTGGATGTGAGGTTGGACCCCAGTCATAACTACCTGGGATTTTTGTATCCAAAATGAGTGATGAAGTTATTACACTTGACCTTGGGGATGGTGTGCCCTGCATAGCCTGCTTTCTTCAATGAAAACAATGTTTATTTTCATTCAGCTAATTTTTCTAGCTTTTCCCCTCATGTCTCCTGAAGGCACAAAACCCAAGTCTATCAGAGGAGTGAACCCATCTTGTGTTGTTACTTTACAATGAATACTTTAAGAGTTAAGGATTTTTTAAAAAAAAGGGTTAAGGATTTAAATTTAAAGCACTAGCTTGTTCCTTGTCTTTTTTGAACTTAAACCAATTCTGCCTTTCTTTGAGGTTCACACTCCCTTCTGTAGCCAGCAAATAACACAACTCTCACCTGTATATCATTTCTTTAAATTTGAATGTGATGACCATACATGTAATTGTGTTTGGGGCCTCAATATTCTGTAGGGTGAGTGCAAGGTATAGATGAATGGGGAGGGGTCAAGACTGGAGGAAGACAAGTCAGGAGGCTCTGGGGGCTGTTCAAGCGAAGGGATGAAGGGCCAGAACTAGAGTGCAATGCCCCTCGGGGAAGGAGGGAGGTGAAGATTTGAGTGATGGAGCAGTTTTTCACACTCAGGTGATCACTAGGAGAAACCTAAGAGTCCTTCTAGTTCAGTACCTTCATTCACAATGAAAATGGACATGCAGAGTGTAATTGTCGTGCCTGAAGTTGCACATTTAAGTACCAACACACGCTGGAGACTAGATCTCAATGCTTCACACTTTCCTATTGTACTTCATTTGTTCTAATTGTCCTGTACTTAAAAAAATATATTTCTGAAATCAGGATACTTCCTCTTACACCTGATGACACCTTGGCAACTTTCTTTCTTGGTGGTACACTTAAAAATGGTGCATCTTACAACCGATAGCATCTTAAATTTGATGAAATACAGTAATCCAGGAGATGTTAATTCCCTTTTTCCTTGAAACCCTCTGGTGCTATTTGTGAAGTTTAAAGGAAATAAGAATATGGACAACATGTTAGTCTTCAGAGCAACTCACGATCATCCTTTGGAGGTGATGGGGCAGGTATGATGGATGATACAGGCTCTATCCCCCTTGGAGCAGGCACGGACTCCCCTTTGACTTACTGACCCAGATCGCGCATTCTGTTCTGTATACCGCCTCCTAAGAAACTGGCTCTGATTCCAGGCTTTCTCTGGAGGGCAAAAGTTTTCACCTTAGGAGTAAGGAATTATTCTGGATCCTTTTCTATAGGAGCTTCCTGACCAGAGCCAGGGAGGATTCAGGAAACTTCCTGCTTTTAACTTTGATTCCTGACAGGACCAGTTCAAGTTCATGCTGACGATGCAGTGGCCAAGTGGGCACGTGGGGGTCCTGGGGGCCACTCATCTATCACTCACCACTCCGCGCCCTGCGGGCAGAAGCAATTCCCTGGGCCCGCCCCCTTCACATTATGTGGTGTCTCAACTCTGACTTGGCCTGGTGCTCTGACCACCGCAGCTCCAGTAGTCAGCCGCCTCACCTACCCATACACTGCTGGCCCCACCCGGCATCTTTACGCCATAATCTCTGCCCCTATGCTTTACAGCCCCGCCCCACGGCTTGGCACAGGCCCCGCCCTTCCCATCTAAGGGGCGGCTGGAGGGGCCTGGAGCAAGATGGCGGTGAACCAGAGCCACACCGAAAACCGCAGAGGGGCCATCATCCCTTATGGCGAAAGGTGCCTGAAGGGAAGCCCAGAATGCCGTCAGAGGAGGGAAGAGACAGACTGGGCAGAGGGGGCGACGTGCTAACTCTCAGCAAATCAGGGACTTTCCTGCCTTTTCCAGGGCTTCCGCTTAGCTCCGCCTCTGACGTTAGTGTAGGTGCACCGCCTGGCGGGAATTCCGGGTTGTGGAGGTGGCGCGAGCCGGGGCGGGTGGCTCAGCACGTGTGAAGGGCGGAGCGCGTCCCCTGGTGTGTGTGAGAAGGTGGAGGGAGCGCGCCGCCTCCGTTGTGTGAGGACCGGGCGGAAGAGGTGCGTGCTGCCGCAGAAGAAGGTGAGGGCTCCCCGGCGACCGGCCCTGGGCAGTCTCACCGCCACTGCGAGTGGTGTGCAGCTGCCGCTGGGCGGGAGCTCGCGACCTTTGAAAGGCGACAGCCGTGGCCGTGACTCTCTCCCTTCCACTCGGGGAATAAGGGCCTGAACTTAAGGAGGCTGAAAGGAGCATGTGAGCTGATCATTCTAGAAAGATCCTGACCTGTCGGGGGCCTCTCCTTGCCCTCAGAACTTCCCAAAGACCCCTTTCTTCTTGGCCCGAGCCTGCCCTTACAGAGATCCGGACGCCTAGGAAGAATAGCGCTCCCGCAGCTTCGCAGGGCGCCTTGGGGTTTGCACCTGTCGCTTTGAGGGTGAATCGCTGCGGCATCTCTGCTCGCCCCTCCGCTGGCTGCCATCAGTCTGGGGGGGAGGTTTTCACCTCTCCACCTCATGCCTCGTCTCCCCGCTTTAATTCCCCGGCCCCCCGTTTCTCGCGGAGTCCTGCTGGTCTCCCCGCCGAGCTCCTCTGAATCATGCCCCACTCTGCTCCGCTCGCTCTGGCTTTCCTTTTGCGTTCGCCCGAACGCCAGTGCGGTCCTGAATGCCAGCGCGGTGCGCGGTGCTCAGTGCTCGGGTGGGGCTGAGCTCACCTAAGTCGCCTGGAGTGCTCTTGTCGGAAAGATCCATTAAGACAGTTCCAGATGCTGATGTCCTGATCTTTTTCGTATGCTTCTTTCTCCCGACTCTTTTCTTGACATATTTCCGCAGGCTGCCAAGGCTGTGCATCCTCCTTTGCTCCCGGAGGAGCTCCGCGCTTCCCTCGATTTTGCAGTTGGAGACGACTGCTCACGCTCCGACCGCGCGCCTTTTCGCGCACTGACCCAGTGCGCTTTGTCCTGAGGGTGCCTGTGACTTTGCCAAGAAGCGCTTCTGATCTGGTCTCTGGATGTCCTCTCACTTGGGCTTCCTACCAGTTTGTCCCTATGCTTTTCTGTCTGTGTCGGAGTCAGAAAACGAGGCATTTAAAAAATGATAACAAATCAATGTTGGTCCTTTGAATGATCTTTTTGGGGCCCATATGCTCTTGAATACTTACTTCATCATAGCCAAGCACTGTTCTGAGAGTTTTATAATTAAAACTGCTCCATCCACAGTGAGGACTAGTAGTGTTTGCCCCATTTCACAGGTGGGAAACTGAAACAAAGAAAAGTGATTTGCCCCACATTCTATGGCCAGTCCCACGTGCCGGAGCTTTGATTTGGGGTTCAACTTAGGTATTGGGCGCTACCTGCTCTGCTCCCGCTGTCCCTCAAAAAGGAAAAAGACTGCTTTCTCCTCATCAAAGAAGGCCCTGTCAGGACGGCGGCTTCCTGTATAGAAACCACTTTAGAGAAAAATCCTGAGAGGGAGAAGGTTGATTACATTTTGACTTCTGCCAGTTCACAGGGCACACTGGAGCACTTCATCACAGCTTGGCTGTGTTTTGTGGAGATGCTTTCCCCCTTCCAGCAGAGGATCACAGGTGTGATGGCTAGACTCTGCTGGTGCAAGAGGAAGACATAGAGGTTTTTATTTTTTAACCCATATTCTAAAACTTGTGCAGTTAATTTCATGTGTATTTATTGTAGAAAAGTTAGAAAAAATTTAAATAACCCCAGATTCCAACATCTAGTGCTATTTACATTTTATGTATCCTTTTCCACTTTCTCCTATGGAAAAATACACATTCTCATTTATCAATATATTGAGAATGCATTCCAGAATAAACATCTACATTATTGTTTTCAATGGCTAATATTCTAGTATACATAAAACTTTGCTCAAGCCCCTATCTAGGATATTCTGGTTTTAATTTGTCATTGCTATAAATATTGCTTCAATGAACATTTGTGAAAACTTATCTTTGCACACCTGTCAGAATGTTTCTTTGGGATGTATTCCTGAAAGTGGAATTGTGGGATCAGAGGATATAGACTTTAAAAAAAGATTTAAAAACTATTTTTATAATACAAAAATTCTTGTCAAAATATTAAAAATATGGAAGTATATAGAAATATAATTTTTTTGCAAAATCACCCTGTGGAATTATAACAATTTACATTCCTTTCAGTACTCTGAGTGACCGTTTCATCACACCCTTGCCAACACCTGGTGTTGACCTTTGATATCTCTGCTGGTCTGATGTGTGAATAGTGGAATCTTTTAAAAAAATTATTGCTAGTGAAGTTATCTTTTTTTTCCTATGGCTATTGGCTATTTATATGTCTTTAGCAAATTTTCTTGGTTCATAAATTTTCTCCGTTTTTACTAAGTTCATTTGTTGATATAGTAAAAAAATCATAGAAAGTTTATCTTCTTTACCATTAAAAAATAAAATATATATATTTAAGGTGTGCAACATGATGATTTGATATACATGCACGTAGTGAAATGATTACTACAGCCAAGCTATTAACATCTCATAGTTACCATTTTTGTGTGATGAGTACACCTGAGATCTATTCTCATAGCATATTTTCAGTGTGCAATACGGTATTACTAGTACAGTTATCATGACTGTATATGAGATCTCTAGATTTATTCATCCTATGTAACTACAGATTTGAGCCTTTGACCAACCTCTCCTCATTCCCCTCCTCCCCTGAGACACCCTGGTAATTACTGTTCTGTTCTCTGCATCTGTGCATTTAACTTTCTTTTTTCTGTTTATATTTCACATGCTAGTGAGATCATACAATATATTTATTTCTCTTTATGGGTTTATTCATGTTGTAGCATGTGACAGGATTTCCTTCTTTCTCATGACTGAATAATATTTTATGATGTATCTATATATGTATATATATTTTCTTCATTCATTGACAGACATTTATGTTGTTTCTAAAGCTTGGCTGTTGTGAGTAATCAAATGAACACAGGAATACAGATATCGCTTTGATATCCTGTTTTCATTTCCTTTGAAAATATACCCAGAAGTGGGATTGCTGAATCATATTGTAGTTCTGTTTTCATCCCATTGATTGATTTTCATATGTTGAGTCATCCTTGCATTCCAGGAATAAATCCCACTTGGTTGTGGTATATAATCCTTTTAAAGTGCTGTTATATTCAGTTTACTAGTATTTTGTTGAGGATTTTTCAGGGATATTAATCTGTAGTTTTTTTCTTCATTAAACATTTTCTCAGTTGTAAGCTTTTGATTAGAGTCTAGAGTTCTGGACTGACTTTTGGAGTTCCCTATTCTCCTCTTTTTGCTGACATCTATTTTTTCATAGTCTTAAAAATCCTTTTTTTATCCACTCACCGCTACTCTGGTTCCAGTTCTTATTACATCAGCACTATTTTAGGAACTCTTTTTTCCCCATCACCATTCATCCCCCCATTCCTTCTTCTATTTTAGGAACTCTTAAAATGGCCCCTGGATATCCCACTGCCTCCTTGATCATGTGACTGTCCTGCTGCAACAGCTGCAGCTCACAGTCCTCCCCATCCGTCAAACGGTATCTTCCCGCTCTGGTTTCAGCATGGCTGTCCAGCTGCGTCTCACTGCTTCTCCCTGCCTTACTGCTGCACAGTTCTGATGAATCCACATAGGTGAGCTGCTCCCAAGTGCAGTTTGCTTTCTACAGCATACCTCTGCTGATGCTGCTCCTGCCCCTCCGTTACTACTGCTCGGTTTCCGTCAGGATCGCACCCTACCTTCACCTCTGCCTACTGAAATACTGTTCACCCCTTAAGAATCAGCTCATATTTCAACCTTTCTATAAAGTCTTTCCTAATTACTCCAACCAAAACTAATGTCTCCTTCCACTTAGTTGCCATGACATTTTTGTGTCATTTATGTGAGGTGTGTCATATATTGCTTGTGTCATTACCTGTATTCATGTTTTAATTTGTTCATTCTTTCAATAAGTACTTAGTACCACCCACCGTTTGCTAGGACTAAAGTGGCAAAGAGAGCAGGCATTGCCCTTAATGATCACTAGGAAAGACATTGAACAAACCAACACATACGATAGTTACTAAGAAAGAAAAAATGCCTGTAGGATACCATGAGTGAGAGTAGCATGAATCCAAGTTTTTCAGGTTAAGAGTGAGGGGAGAACATGGGAGGCTCAGGGAGCAACGTGTCAGAGGATTCTGGAGCATTCTGCATGCCTTACCTTCTTTAACATTTACATTAGCACAGTGCTTTTTAAAATATTGATTTGGGAGAGAGAGAGAAACATCAATTTGTTGTTCCGCTAATTTATGCATTCATTGGTTGCTTCTTGTATGTGCCCTGCCTGGAGATTGAACCAGCACCCGTGGTGTATCAGGACCATGCTTTAACCAACTCAGCTACCTGGCCAGGGCCATTAGCATAGTGCTTGATAGTTACTGCATAAGAAGTATAAGCATTAATGAATAAACAGTAAGAATACAAGTAGCTTTGATAAGAAAAAGAATCCAGAGCTAAAGAGGGAGAAAAATAATTGTGAATTGTCAGAGAATAAGATTATTTAAATTCCTTTTATGTCAATAAAGGTGGTAGTAGTGGCAGCAGCTAACATTTATCGAGTACTTGCTCTAGGCTGGGAACTGTGCTAAGAGGTTTATGTTTGTCACTTTATGTATCAGTTAAATCGTGTGCTGTCTGCCCTTTCTCTTCTGCAGTGTCTTGCAGCATTGTCACCATGTGGACCTCTCCTTCCCTCAGCAACCAGAGGGATCTAATCTCTTTAGTGGTACAAAGAGGGGAACGTTGTTTCTCACTTCATACCGGGTAATTTCTCTTCCTACTTCTACTTTGATCTGGTTAACTCTACATTTGTCTGCCTTAAAATGGAGAGTGGTTAACTACTGAGTTTCAAAATGTTTTAAAATACGTGCGCTTTGAGATTTTCCATGTTGAAGAATGATGGAAGAAAATGGGTGATGCTTCTCAGTTAGGCCAGCATGCTAAAGCTACCTTGGCCTCAGAATTGTTTTTATGTGCCTCAATTCATGGACAATTTGTGTTCCGTCCTCAAAGCTTCTTTCCTCTCCTAGGTGATCTTTGTGACTTCACACTCGGTCAGCGATCCCCTGTTTTCTTTCATGATGCCATTTGATCTCATGAGCAACTGCACCATTGAACAGCCAGTCTTTGCCGCCAACTACATTAGAGGAACCATTCGGGCAGCCCCAGATGGTAAGTGTTTACACTCAGAAGTGTATTTTTGTCTGAAAACCTTCCAGAGGGTTTAAGATTCAGACCTGGCTCATGTTGGAATTCGAACGGAAGAGAACTGCCCTGCTTCTTTGGGCAACACTTCTCTCAGTGTCTGCAGCCTCTCAGTGAGAGTGTGCCGCTTCCTCCCCCAGGTGGCTGGGACGGGCAGGCTACGTTTAAATTAGCCTTCAGGAGAGGAGGTGCCATCAAGTTTGCCCAGCTGCTGATGCATGCTGCCTCTGCTGGTGAGCAAAACGATAAAGCTCTTAAGCACTTTGGGGTTTTGAGCCTTGTGGAATTGGAGTAGGACTGTTATCCAGTTAAGATGGTCTGGTCTCTGTGATGAGACACTTAGTAGTTGCACATGTATTCAGCAGGCATTTCCTGAGCCTACCTACTCCATGCTGAGTACAATACTATGTGCTGGGAACACAAAGACTATTCATCCCCTCCCTCTCTGGAAGGAGCTGCAGTCTAGAAGGAATTTACAATCAGACACCTTCATGACTAGTTGTACCTGATAATCCTTTGTCCGTCTAAATGCTGGTCTCAGATATCACTGACTAGTCTCTTTTTCGTGGCAGGGAGCCCCCGCTGGCTGAGCTCCTCTTCTGATCTTTTTGTCATCTCTTTTCTCTCTGGCTTTGCTTTTGTTTCTCGTAGGGTTAGTCCCCATCTGCTATGAGAGGAGGGAAGAGGTACTGTCAAGCCTTAGAGTACCTCTCCAGAGGACGTACCAGAGAAGTCTTTCAAACTTTGAATACGAATAATTTTTATGATATATTTTATTTGGTCTAGCCTCACTCCATGCTCTTCATTCTCCCACCTTTTGTACTTCAATCTAACTGGACTTCTTTGTGCCTTGTTCTCTCATCTCTGAGTCTTCATGATATTTGCTCTGTCTGGGATACCCTTTCCCTTTCTCCCTTGCCTTCCACCCCCAACTTCAATCCAGTTAAGACAAACACAAACTAGTAGAGACAGACATATGCAAACATGGTGTCCTGTAACAGAGACATGGATAAGTGCTGGGACACACAGAAGGGTGGAGTGAAGTTTCTAGCTTTGAAAACTGGCTGGATCCTGATGCTGTAAACTATGGTCAAGTATATGAGATAGTCTAAGTCGGAGAGGAAATGAGTTTAATTTTAGGCCTAATAATACTAGCTAACATTTATTGAATGCTTACCATATACTAGAGATTTCCAAGCCCTTTTAAAGAATTAAAGAGTCCCTATTTTGCCGAATTTATCTTCTCAGCTGCCCAAGGAGCTCCACTTAGAAGTGTAAATTACTGGTTTGGCAGTCAAGGACTGTTTGTCGTTCCTGGGCAGGAGGGGCGTGATATGCAGCCCAGAGATGCCTTGTCCACGTAAGGTGTAGCAGGGACACTCTTCCTGGGAGGTGGGAAGTATAACAGGGGCTCGGGTCTACTCACTGCCAGCTTGCCTCCAGCTCTGCTGCAGAGAAGCATCGGAGGTTTGGGGATCGGAAAATGGTTGAGTCCATGACTTCATTTCCAGACTTAAACCCAATGGCAAGTTAGTAAGTTTCAGGCTTACTTTTAATTATGATATACAAATATGGAACCTGCTTGGGCAGCTCCCGTTAGTGGAAACCTTTACCTGCTGCTTATAGCCTGAGCAGAAAACGTGTGCTCTTTTTCACCCCTTCCTCCCCATTTCACACAAGCATAGCCACCAGGCGTGTACCATGCCCTTCAACCTCACTAGGGACTCCAGCCCTGGGCTTCATGCCCTGTGCCCTTTAACAGTTGTGCCTGTCTATAGCTGCTGAGTCATGTTCCTGGGAGGTGACAGGTCATCAATTCTCAAATGCTGTCCCCTGCCTACTGGTAGGCCACAAATGATCTCCTCATAGGCTGCCCATGGACCCCCAAATGTGGGCCCTTTCTTGGGTTCTTCTTGGAGTACAATGTGTGTGTCCACTGGCTTTTAATTTTGTATACAACTAAAGGATGCTTATTTGTAACCTTAGTAGTTACCTTAGTTTTTAAGAGTTATTAAAATCTAATACTCAAAAATCTAAAAGTAAGTGTTGAAATTCACATAACGTAAAAATAACCATTTAAAAATGTACAATTCAGTGGCATGTAGTATATTCACAATGCGGTGCAACCATCAACTCTAATTTCAAAATTATTTTATCACCCCATAAAACACCCCATTATTCCCTACTAAGTAATAATTCTCCACTTAGAAATAATTCCCCATCGTCCCCTCCCAACATCTTTTATTATACCCTAATCTGCTATTTGTCTCTATGGATTTGCTTATTCCAAATAGATCACATAAGAGGAGTCATACAGCACTTTGTTTTATACCTTTTGTTTGTGGCTTATTCACTTAGCATAATGTTTCTAAGGTTCATCCAAGCTGTAGCATGTATCAGTACTTCATTTTTTCTGTGGCTGAATAATATTTCATTCTCTGCATATATACCACAGTCTGCTCATCCATTCATCCGCTGATGGACATTTCACTTATTTCCATCTTTTACTATTATGAATACAAGCTGCTATAAGGTTTCTCTAGAGGTTTCAGTGTGGGCACGTGTTTTCATTTCTCTTGGGTATCTGCATAGGATTGGAATACCTGGGCCACCTTGTGACTCCGTGTTTAACTTTTCGAGGAGCCACCAATCTGTTTTCCACAGCACCTGCACCGATTTACAGTCTCACCAGCAGTGCAGGTCCCTGTGTCTCCATATCCTGGCCAACATTTATTTTCCTTTTATTTTTGTTGTTTGTATTAAAGTCATCCTAGTGAGTGTGAGGTAGTACCTCGCTGTGTTTTTATTTTTATCCTCATGTGAGGATATGTGCATTGATTTGAGGGAGGGAAGGTGGAGAGAGAGAGAGAGAGACAGAGAGAGAGAGAGAGATATCGATTGGTTGCCTCCTGTATGTGCCCCAACAGGGGATTAAACCCGCAACCTAGGTATATGCCAACCAGGAGTGGAACCCACAACCTTTTTGTGAACAGGATGATACTCCAACCAACTGAGCTACCCAGCCAGGGCTCATTGTGGTTTTAATTTGCATTTCTTTAATGGCAAATGATGTTGAATATCTTCCTATGCTTGTTAGCCATCTGTATGTCTTCTTTGGTGATACATCTCTCCAAGTCCTTTGCCCATTTTTTTCCTGGATAATTTATCTTTTTGCTGTTGAGCTGTATGAGTTCTTTATATATTCTATATATGAATCCCTTCTCGTATATGCAATTTGCAAATATGTTTTCCCATTCAATAGGTTGTCTTTCACATTTTTAATAATGTTCTTTGATGAACAAAAGTTATAAATTACGCTTTTTTAAAAAAATGTATTGATTTGGGGGGGAGAGAGAGGGAGAGATCAATGTGTTAGTCCACTGATTTATGCATTCACTGGTTGACTTTTGTGTGTGTCCTGACCAGAGATCGAACCCACAACCTTGGCATATTGGGACAATACTCTGACCAAATGAGCTACCCAGTCAGGGCTTATGTAATTTCCTTCTTGTCTCTAGTAATTTTTTAAAATTTAACATCTATTTTTTCTTTTTTTTTTAATATATTTTATTCATTATGCTATTACGGTTGTCCCATTTTTCCTCATCATTCCCCTCCACCCTGCACACCCCCTCCCACCCACATTCCTCCCCTTTAGTTCATGTCTATGTGTCATAAGTTCTTTAGCTTCTACATTTCTCACACTATTCTTGCCCTCCCCCTGTCTATTTTCTACCTACCATCTATGCTACTTATTCTCTGTATCTTTTCCCCCTGTCTCCTCCTCCCACTTCCCTGTTGCTAACCCTCCATGTGATCTCCGTTTCTGTGTTTCTGTTCCTGTTCTATTGGTTGCTTAGTTTGTTTTTGTTTTAGGTGTAGTTGTTAATACCTGTGAGTTTGCTGTCTTTTTACTGTTCATATTTTTTATCTTCTTTTTCTTAGATAAGACCCTTTAACATTTCATATAATAAGGGCTTGGTGATGATGAACTCCTTTAACTTGACCTTATCTGAGAAGCGCTTTATCTTCCCTTCCATTCTAAATGATAGCTTTGCTGGATAGAGTAATCTTGGATGTAGGTCCTTGACTTTCATGACTTGGAATACTTCTTTCCAGCCCCTTCTTGCCTGTAAGGTCTCTTTTGAGAAATCCGCTGATAGTCTGATGGGAATGTCTTTGTAGATGACTGTGCCCTTATCCCTTGCTGCTTCTAGAATTCTCTCCATTTTAATCTTGGCTAATATAATTATGATATGCCTTGGTGTGTTCCTCCTTGGGTCCAACTTCTTTGGGACTTTCTGAGCTTCCTGGACTTCCTGGAAGTCTATTTCCTTTGCCAGCTTGGGGAAGTTCTCCTTTATTATGTGTTCAAATAAGTTTTCCACTTGTTGCTCTTCTTCTTCCCCTTCTGGTACCCCTATAATTCGGATGTTGGGACATTTAAAGATATCCTGGAGGTTCCTAAGCCTCTCCTCATTTTTTTGAATTCTTGTTTCTTCCTTGTTTTTTGTTTGGTTGTTTCTTTCTTCCTTCTGGTCCACTCCATTGATTTGAGTCCCAGTTTTCCTCCCATCTCTATTGGTTCCCTGTGCGTTTTTCTTCATTTCACTTATTGTAGCCTTCATTTTTTCATCTAATTTGTGAGCAAAATCAACCAATTCTGTGAGCATCCTGATCATCAGGGCTTTGAACTATGCATCTGATAGGTTGGCTATCTCTTTGTTGCTTAGATGAATTGGCTCTGGGGCTTTGATTTGTTCTCCAGTTTGAGCCATTTTTGTTTTTGTTTTTTGTTTTTTTTTGGTCTAGGCACAGGTGTTACGTAGCAAGGGGTGGAGCCTTAGGCATTCACCAGGGCAGGGCAGCCCAGTCGCTGGGTAGTGATGCTATATGTGGGGGCAGTGTCTGAGAGGGAACAATGGCGCTTGCTTTGCTCTCTCTCGGATTCCAGTCCCTTTCGCCACTTCCCCTTCACATGGATTATCTGTGCGCGAATGTGGGACCACCTGGTCAGCCAGCCACCTTGTGTAGCCTCAGTGGGTCTGCACAGTTGCCACCCCGTGCCCAGGGTCCACTAGCCACCTCCTGTGCGCCTGGGATCTGCCAACTGCTGCTGCCTGCATGCCCGGTTTGCACTTCCACTTTTTCTTGCCGTGACTCTGCCCCTCTTACTGGTCTGGATGAATGGTTGTTGGACTTCCTTACTGTTCAATTTTCTATGAGTTCTGGTTGTTTTCTTGTTTCTAAATCTTTGTTGTCCTTAATTTTGGTTGTGAGAGGAGGCACAGTGTGTCCACCTATGCCTCCATCTTGGCCGGAAATCTATTTTTTTTAATAGTATAACTACCCTTGCTCTCTTTTGGTTACTATTTGCATATAGTATCTTTTTCCATTCTTTTAAAAAATTTTTGTTATCTTCACCTGAGGACTTTTTTCATTGCTTCTACAGAGAGTGGAAGTGGGGAAGAGAGAGAGAGACATTGATGTGAGAGAGAAACAACAATCGGTCACCTCCCATATGCGTCCTGATTGGGGATCAAACCTGCAACCTAGGCATGCGCCCTGGCCGAGAATCGAACCTGCAACCTTTCAGTGTACAGGACAGCACTCCAACCAACTGAGCCACACTGGCCAGGATCAGGGTCCTATTTTTTTTTTTTTTTTTTTTAAGTAAAATGTTCTAGTTCATGTTTTTTCATTCTTTTGCTTTCAATCTAGTTATGTCTTTGTATTTCAGGGAAGTCTCTTGCATACCCCGACTGGTGCAGCTCAGTGGATTGAGTGCCAGTACAGGCAACAATCAATGTATCTTTCCCTCTCTTTCTCCCTCCTTTCCCCTCTCTAAAAACAAATAAATAAAATATCAAAAGAAATAAAGTAAGTCATCTTGGCTGGTGTGGCTCAGTAGATTGAACGATGGCCTGCGAACTGAAGGGTCATCAGTTAGATTCCCAGTCAGGGCACATGCCTGGGTTGCAGGCCAGGTCCCTAGTTGGGGGTGCATGAGAGGCAACCACACAGCATATTTGATGTTTCTCTCCCTCTATCTCTCCCTTCCTTCCTCTCCCTCTAAAAATAAATAAATAAAATCTTTAAAAGTAAGTCTTCTGTACACAGCATATAACTGAGTCTTGAGTTTTTATTCTGCCAATCTCGTGTTGGAAGATGTCATCAATAAGGCATGGCTGCCGGTCGTCCTGAAAGCTGACCCAGGCAGCTGTAAGCCTCCCTTTGTCTTGAAATGTTTGTTCTGCTTGCCCTTCCTGCTCCAAGAAGCAGCTCCAGGGATAAAGCCTTGACATAGAAGTGAGGTATGGAAACTACCAGGATGGTGTACATGACTGAATTCAGTTAGGGCCTCTATATAAAAACTTCTAAGATTTGGCGGGTGGGTGCAGAGATCTTACTCATCTTGTGGCCACCCAGGACAACCTCATAAATAAGTTCCTTTATTTGTTAAAACTGCCACATACTAATCTGGAGAGGTCTGCTTATTTCTTTGCTCTCTCCCTGCCCTCTATGTAGGGGCACACAGTTTGAGATTATACTGGGAAGCTCCTGAGGAGAATACAAACATTTCTATCTTTAGATTGGAGAGTTTAATCCATTTACATTTAAAGCAATTACTGTAATGGGGGCCTTTCTGTCATTTCCTATATATTGTATAGCTCTTTGTCCCTCATTTCTTGGCACTACTGTCTTCTTTTTTGGGTTAAATTGATATTTTTATAGCAAGAAGTTTAAATTCCTTTCTCGTTTCCTTTTGTCTATATTTTATAGCTATTTTCTTTGTGGTTACCATGGAGGTTACATTTAACATCCTAAAGTTGTAATACTAATTTGAATTTTTACCAACTTAACTTCAGTAACACACAAATACTCTGCACCTTTATAGTTCCTTGTTCATATATTTCAGCTAATGTCACAGAATTACATCTTTATACATTGTGTGCCACAAAATATAATCTAATAATTCTTCTTAAGGTACTACTTTCTTAAATTATGTAAAAAAACAAAAAATGGAGTTATGAACCATTGTTACAACAACGTTGGTTTTTATAATTGCCCAATGATTTACCTTTATTGAGATCTTAATTTCTTCATATAGCTTCAGATTACTATTTAGTGTCTTTTCACTTCACCCTGCCAGACTCCCTTAAGCATTTCTTGCAGGGAAAGTCTAGTGGTGGTGAACATCCTCAGCCTTTATTTATCTGGAAATGTCTTAATTTCTCTCTCACTCTTGAAGAAATTTGGCCAAATATAACATTGTTTTATTACTTTTTTTTCTGGTCTCTAAAATTTCTGATGAGAAATCTACTGATTATCTTTTTTTAAAAATTATATTTATTTTTACTTTTAGAGAGAGGGGAAGGGAAGGAGAAAGAGAGAAACATCAATGTGTGGTTGTGTCTCACATACCCACTACTGGGGACCTGGCCCACAACCTGGGCATGTGCCCTGACTGGAAATTGAACCAGCAACCCTTTGGTTCATAGGCCTGTGCTCAATTTACTGAGCTACACCAGCCAGGGCTACTGATTATCTTATTGAAGATCCCTTGCATGTAACAATTCACATCACTCTTGCTGATTTCAAGATTCTCTCTTTGTCTTTGGCTTCTGCAAGTTTGATTATAGTGTGTCTTGGTGTGGCTCTCTTTAAGTTAATCTCCTGGAATTTGTTGAGATACTTAGATGTTTATATTCATGTCTTTCAACAAATTGGGGAAGGTTTCAGCTATTATTTCTTCAAATATTCTTTCTACCCCTTTTTCTCTTCTTCTTGGACTTCCATGCAGCACGTATGTTGGTCTCTGTTTGATGGTGGCCCACTGGTTCCTGAGGCTCTGCTCACTTTTCTTCAATCTATTTTCTTTCTCTTCCTCAGTCTCATCAATCATCTGTCTTAAAGTTCACTGATTCTTTCTTCTGCCTATTCAGATCTAAATTTTGATCCCTCTTCTCAATTTTTCATTTCAGTTTTTGTACTATTGATCCCCAGAATTTCTTTTTGGTTTCTTGTTAGGTTTTCTATCTTTATCAATATTTCTATTTTGTTCACACATCACTTTCTTGACTTTCTCCACAGCTTCCTTTAGTTCTCTGAGCATCCTTAAGAAAGTTCTTTAAAATTTTTTTCTAGCTAGCTTAAACATAAATACAGATACAGCAAAATAACTTGGTAGTTGTTCATTCACCTGACCCAGTTAAATCACTTTGGGAATGTAGCCAAAGCCCATGTTTATTGTAATATTAATTGGAAATTTGGAAATAATGTGTTCTCCTATAACAGGGGAACTTAGTAGCACTTATCCATACAATAAAATATAGTCCGGCTTTTAATTTATGAAATACATTAATAATACAAATAATTTTTATATCATGTCAAATAAAAAGAGCCAGATTTAAAAATTGTACAGTTGTTATAATCATGATTGCATGAACATATTAAAGATATTCTACAAAAAATACATTAAAATATTTTTTGTATTTGAGTGCATTATAGATGACTTTTTAAAATTCATCTTTATTTTCCAAATACATATTCCTCATTAAGGATGTTACTTTATTCATATTCAGAACAAACTTTATTAAGTAAAGGGAGGCCCACCAGAGAGATCTTTATTAAATAAAACACCTATCTCTGTATACAACTACAAGTAATGCTGAGATACAACTGTGGGGTTGTTTTCATGTTAATTTGAATCCCTCCATAACAGGAAATGATAAAGCCCCCAACTAGTGGTGGCTGAAGGATCTAGCTTTACTGTTATTTAGCCCAATTCTCTTCCTGTGTTAGTTTGCTTCAGCATTAACTTTTATCTTTTTACTCCTTCTCACTTATTCCTTGCCCACTCTAAAAAATAAATTACTGATTTTTTTCTGTTCTTCTCAACATACCCAGTTGTTGTCTGTGGGCCCCAACCTGTGAGATATGGAGCCCCACTGGGGGCATACAGAACCCCACCAGCAGGGTACGGAGCCCCGCCAGAGGGATACAGAGGCCCACCAGAGAGATCTGAAGCCCCACCTATGGGATACGGAGGCCCACCAGCAGGATACGCAGCTCTGCCTATGGAGTACAGAGCCCCACCGCCTGAATATGAAGCTCTGCCTATGGGATACGGAGCTCCACTGGCAGGATATAGAACCCCGCCTGCAGGATATGGAACCCCACCAGCTATAAATGAACCCCCATCTGCTAGATATACAGCTGGGTCCCACAATTCTGTGGATGCCCAGCCTGCTGGACATGAGGCTTCTCCTCCGTCCACCTCATCTTCTCAGGCCCGTTTACCATCTTCCAAGATGTAAACCCTGAAGACTCACCAAGCAAAGTGGCACCTTAAAACTGAAGTCAGGATAAGAAGGAGCACTCAGGTATGTGTTCAAAGGCCCTTCTCAAGTAGTTGCCTCACCCTTTGGAAGGGCAGTCACAGGGGGAAAGTGAAGCTTTACTTCCATGCCTAGTTTTAGAAGCAAAGTCCACTCTTGATTAGACAGGCTAAAGAAGCAGAATTGTAGGGCTAATTCCTCAATAATTTGGTTGACGTTGGGCTGCATTTTTAAAAAGATTTTATTTATTTATTTTTAGAGAGAGGGGGAGGGAGGGGGGGAGGGAGGGAGGGAAGGAGAGAAACACTGATGTACAAGAGATACTTTGATGGGTTGCCTGTCCCACGCCCCCAGCTGGGGACCTGTGGCCTGGCTGGGAATTGAACTGGCGACCCTTTGTTTCATAGTCTGGAGCTCAGTCCACTGAGCCACACCAGCCAGGGCAAAATGTATCTACTCTTGATTACTGGTTTTGCTTCTCAAAATCTATTCCTGAGAAATATTTGCATGTGTGTACAAAGCTGCATGTAGGAAGATTTCATTACTTTCATCATTTCTAACAGCACAGAATTAGAAATAACCTATATGTTTATTAATAGTAAATATTTAAATAAACTATAGTACATCCATGTCACATATGCAAAAACTTCTAAGTCTTATTATTAAATGAGAAAAGCATGTTTAAGGGAACATGTACTATAGAAATTTTCAATCCCATCAGACTGAATGCCCCCTGTTATAACTCATATTTTATAATGTCTCCTTGACTTCATTGGAATGAAATTTTCAGGCAATTGCATGTGATTCCGTACCATTTCAACCAAAATTAATGTAATACTATAAATTTAATGTAAAGAAGAAAAAATGGAAAAGTGATTTGTAGTAAAATTTTAAGTATTTTAATATATAAATTCTCAGATTCCACCATACTAGAAGATATCACGAAGTAATCTAGTGGTAACAGGGTTGCTTCTGGGTTAGGGAGCTTCATGGCTGGGGAGAAGGATGGAGAGGGGGACTTAGCTCTTTTCACTCTGAACTGTATTAAGCATGTGTGTACTACGCTTTTCTATCTTGAGGGATGAATAATAGCATGCTAGGCTCTACCTAGCTTGTAAATTGTACAGTGGCTCCTCACAGCCTTCAAGATAAAGTCCAAACTCCTGATTTTCACGTACACATGGATCATATTATGCTCCTTAGTATTCAAGGCTCTGCACAATCTGGCCGCTTCAGTGACCCCTCCAGCTGTGGGATCCAGCTGAGCAGAACTAAATGCAGACACTGAACTGCAGAGGCCACTCTGCCTTCCTCCCCACTGCATTCAACTCATCTTTTGAAACAGCTCAGAAGTTCTTCTGAGAAGCTCGTTCTAAGCTCCCCTTCTAGGGTAATTGCCCTTCTGCCAAGCTTATATCGTACCCTCAGCATGTTTCTGGCAAAATACTTTGCCAGTCCTAGTGGGATTGTTTGCATGCTCAGTTCCCCCGTAACCTGTGAGCTCCTTGAGAGCAGAGGCTGTGTCCCATTGCAGAGGCCTAGCAGAAGGCAAGGGACACAGTGGTGTCTAGTTAACATTTGTCAAGTGAATGAAGACATAAATAAGTTGTGATCCTTGACTTATTACACACACACACACACAGAGCCACTGAATTCTGGCTATAGCTGAAGACTAGAATGTGCAGAATTAGTTTTGTTTGCCAAACTGTGAGAGAGGATTAGAAATTAAAATTTCAGATTTTAGGGAAAGCTGTCCCCTCTCTGGCCAGTTGAGTTGAGTACTCCTGAAGGCACAGTTATATTTCACCTCTTCCTGTCTCACAGCCATGTTCATATGGTTCCTACTGGCCAAAGCCACCTCTGGCAAGGCGGTCCCATAGCACTCCTCTGGTGTTTAAAGGTCTTTGAGTGAGCAAACGATTAATACTATCGTTGGGTGCCAGGCAACCTGCTAAGGCACTTCATAAGCATATCTCACTTTTTAAAAAGATTTTATTTATTTATTTTTAGACATAGGGGGAAGGGAGGGAGAAAGAGAGGGATAAAAGCATCAGTGCGTGGTTGCCTGTCTCATGCCCTCCACCAGGGACCCAGCTTGCAACTGAGGTGTGTGCCCTAAGAATCGAATCAGTGACCCTTTGATTCTCAGTCTGGCGCTCAATCCACTGACCCACACCAGCCAGGGCCCTAAGCAATCTCACTTAATCCCTCACTTAATCCAGTGAAGTGAGCACTGTTAATAGCTTTATTTTACAGCTAAGCATACTGAAGCTTGGAGACCTTAGGAAGCCAGCAGATTCACCACTATCGAGCTGTGGAGGCAGGACTGAACCCAGGTTGGCCCCAGAGCCTGGGACTCTAACCTCTGACTGAGGAACCTGCTCCCTAGCATATTCTTTTTGTCACACAGGAGCCAAACAGTAGGAGGTGTTTCCTGTGCATGTAGTGGCCTGCCCCTCTCCATACATCTGTGAGGTCCTGGTGAGTGCTGAGTCCCTTTTCCTACTGCAGACCTGATCCCTGGTGGTCAGAGGGCCTTGAAAATCGGTAGTGTCAGAGGTGGTACGGTAGATGGGACAAGGGCTCAGATTTCTCATGAGATCCGAAGTTCCAGGTCTTCTGCTGCTATGTAACTGAAGTATGGGGGTTGCTAGGAGCCAGAAACCAGCTGTTTTTGAGCCAGCTCAGCTGGCACAGGAAAGAGAATCCTGAGATCTTTGAGAATTTCATGGCCTCATGGCTTCAGCCCCTCATCACAGCCCCAGACCTGAAGGCTCCACTGCATTAATTGCCTTAGTGATGCCCCCTGAGTAAAGGGTACTTATAAGGGATGGAGGGTGAAGACTTTTAGAAGGGCAGTAATTATATGAATTGGCCAGCCCATTTATTAACTATTTGTTTGTGCTGAGCATGCTGCCAGGCACTTTACATGAAAAATTTAGCAAGGAGAGTGCTTGAACCTGAATCTCATAATGAAGAAACGGGCTGAGAGGGAAGCAAATTGCCTAAGGCAAACAGCTGGCTAGTAAATGACAGGGCAGGATCTGAACACAGGTTTCCCTTCTCATTCTCACACTCATTTATTAAGTGCCTTTTATGTGCTGTTTCCGTGTGCTTGGGAGATCAGTAACCAGAACAGACAAAAATTCCTGCTCTTAATGGTGCTTACATTCTAGTAATACTAAGATGCAGTCAATATACATTGTGTTATATGATATAACTAGGCATATCATATTCAAACTGCAGGAAAAGCAAAGACAGAGATGTGATAAAAGTTATAAAAAATATAGAAAAAAGTAAGGAAGATTAGGAGTGTTTGGCAGAGGGAGCAGTTCGCACAGTTAGCACCTTGTGGAGAAGGTAAAATTTGAGTGAAGATTGGAAGGTAAAGTTGGTGAGGGAGCTAGCCATGCAGACCAGGAGAGAGTGTTCCAGGTGGAGGGAGCAGCTAGTGTAAAGGCAGCTTAATTCCACGGTGCCTTCCCTTACACCCAGTGCCTAAAACACAGATGACTATGAGAAGACTCCTGTTCTCAAGGAAGGAAAACCTGAAAACAGATCGTAAGACAACTGGAGTGCGGAAGGTCTGAATTGGTCCACACAGAACAGATTGGGGATGGAGACTGATTTCTGGTTCCCCGTCAGAGAACAGGCCTCCTTCCTGCATAAGTCCTGAGGATAAAAGAAGCTACAGTAACTGAAGAGTCTGCGGTCACCCTGGTCTTACACCCTCGATTAAAGCCTGCTTGTTGCACACTCTGCTGTGGCCTTGGTCTCTCTGTTTATGAAGGCATCTGTGATATGTGTGGCCTGGTGCTGGTCCCTTGGAACCGCCCAGTAGGGCAGCTTGGAATGTGCCCAGGCTCTCAGCTTCCTGGCTGGGCTCTGCACCTGTCCTGCTTCACCCATTCATTATCTGATTCCAAGAGAGATGGATCTTCTCCGTGCTGAAGCCTCGTACCAAAGTGCCCCTTGATGGAGCACCCGCCTAAGTTGGGGAAGCCTGTTCTCCAACTTTCCTTGGAGAAGAGGGCCCGAATAAATCACTGTGAGAGCGCACGAGCCAACCACTCTGCTGTGCTACCCGACGCTGTGCTCTGGGATTCTTGAGGATCAGTTGGGGTCAAGTATTTACTGGCTGCTCCGTGCCAACCCTGCATTCTGAAGAATCTCGTCAAGCAGTACACGGATTGCTCCAGTGATAGACAATTTCATTACATTTGGCAAGTGTCTGCCCTGCCCTGGACCCCACCCACTCCCAAAATATAGGATGAGAACAGGTGGGTACTTCGCCCTCTGTGTGGTTCCTCTGGGGAGTTGTCTGGCCTCCCTCCTGTTGGCTTGCTCTGATGGTCTTTTCCTGGTCCGCACCCCTGTTTGGGCCTTGGAAAACTTTATTATGGGAACTACTTCGGAAATATTTATGCTCAAGCTTGGGCTATTCCCTTGGACCCAATTCTGGCATTAGCTCTCTGGCTTTTCCCTGTGACCATAAGAGAGAGAGATGCTCCTAGTTTCTGACAGAAGTGCAATGATAGAGGTCTGCACAGGGTTCAGAGAAGGGATTCCAACCGCTTAAGAAGGTCATGTCCATTTCTTGGAGAAGGGGATGTCTGCATTGTTTTGTTTTTGTTTTGTTTTGTTTTTTAAGATTTTATTTATTCATTTTTAGACAGAGGGGAAGGGAAGGAGAAAGAGAGGGACAGAAACATCAATGTGTGGTTGCCTCTCACGCGCCCCCTGCTGGGGACCTGGCCAGCAACCCAGGCATGTGCCCTAGACTGGGAATTGAATGGTGGACCCTTTGGTTCGCAGCAGGCTGGCACTCTTTCCACTGAGCCACACCAGCCATGGCTGAATTGTTTTGATGTAGAATTTTATGTCCAGTGAAATTATCCTTCAAAAATGAAGAAGTACTTTATCAGGCAAAGAAATAATGAGGGCATTTTTCACCAACAGAGAGCTGCCTTACAAGCACTTTTAAAAGTTCTTCAGAGAAAGAAATGGATATACATCAGAAAGTTGATCTCCATAAGGAAAGGAGGAGTGTTAGAGGAGGAATAAAGGTAAAATAAAATCTTTGATTCTTATTCTTAAACTAACAGATGATAGTTTGTTCAAATAATGGCAGCAACAATATACTCAATGGTATAGTTTATGGATAAGTGAAATAAATGACAGCAATTTTTTAAAGAGAATGGAGGAGGTGGAAATACTGTTAAGAGATACTTGCTCTATTTGTGAAGCGGCATAATGCTATTTGAAAGTGGACTTTGGTCCAGCTGTAAATGTATATTGCAAACTCTAGGTCAACCACTAAAAAAAGTTAGAATAGTACAGACGTTGTAAGAGAGGAGAACAAATGCAATCACATAAAATGCTTAATTAAAACTAGAGAAGGCAGAAAAAGAGGGAAAAAATATATGAGGACAATGGATAGAAAACAGTAAAATAGCCCTGGCTGGGTGGCTCAGTTGGTTAGAGCATCAACAGTAAACCAAAAAGGTTGCAGTCAGGGCACATCCTAGTTTGTGGGTTCGATCCCCAGTGTGGGTGTGTACAGTAGATAGCTGATCGATGTTTCTCTCTCTCCCTTCCCCTCTTACTAAAATCAATAAAAACATATCCTTGGGTGAGGATTTTTAAAAAACAGTAAAATATATGGTAGCTATTGATCCAACTATATCAATAATCATTTTAAATACCAGTGGTCTAAATAGACAAATCAAAAGACAGAGACTATGAGAGTGGACTAAAAGAAAAAAAAAGACCCAACTATATATTGTTCACAGGAAACCTACTTAAATGTAAAGACACATATAGATTAAGAGGAAAACAATAGAAAAAAATTCTGGATATCAATTGCACAACAATGTGAATATACTTAACATTACTGAATTATACGGTTAAAATGGTTAAGATGGTAAATTTTATATGTACTTTACCCGTTTTTTTCAAAAGAGAAAAGGAATGAAAAAAGATGTTTTGCTAACAAATCAAAAGAAATCTGAATAGCTACATTAATTTTAAACAAAGCTGATTTTTTAAAACAAAGAAAGTATTAAGGAGAAATGGAAGCATTATATAATGATAAAAAGAACCATTTTTAATGCATAGGAACCTAACAGCAGAGATCCGAAATATGTGAGGCAAACACAGAGAACTACAAGGAGAGATGGGTAAATCCACTATGCAGCTGGAGAATTCAACACTCCCCCTCTCTGTAATTGACAGATCCAGCAGGTTAGAAGTTCAGTGAGGTCATAGTAGAACTAAACAGCAGTAGCAAACTATATGTAACTGACATTTATAAAATACATCATCTGACAACAGCAGAATACACATTCTTCTCAAGCTCACATAGAACATTCCCTAAGGTAGCCCAAATTCTGAAACGCAGGCTCTCTCACCTATGGTGATTGTCTAAGACAGCATTCTCCAGCATCTCCCAGATGGTGGCTTAGGGGCTGGAGCCAGTTCATAAGCCACTGCAGGGTCCACAGCCAGGAACAAGGTCTGTATGTCCATTACATGACCCATGGGTGGGCAAGACTTCTCCTGGGTCCCTAGGCATAAAGTGCTGGATCTCACAGCTCCCACAGGCACTTTTGTCCTTGGATGGATGCCAAAGAGTGGTTGAGTGGGGGATACATGAGGGACATCTTATTTAGCCATGCTGCTGCCATCACCACACCTTTTAAATTCTTGCAGCTTACCCTGAATACAGAGGATAGTCTCCCCTCTCTTGTTCAACCTTTTATGGATGGAAATGACCTGGAGAAGAGTGAGGCTGGCTCTGGTCTTGGAGACATCTGATGTTCAGGTAAGGATGGCAGAAAAGTTTGGATAGCATTGAACGGGAGAAAAGGAAAACTACAGTGTTATTTTGCATTATGCCAGGAGTCTGGAAAAAGAAGAAAGTGGAGCAGGAATCATTAATTCAACATCTAACTGATGATCACCAACAGTGGCAGGCAGGATATCCATTCCTAATGACACCGAGTTCTATCCTTCATTCCTCCTCTTGGGCATCCCAGAGGCTGGAAGGTGTACACTTCTGGACTGGATTACCCTTGTCTGTGTATGTTGTTGCATTCTGGGAGCGCTGCCATCCTGTTGGTGACCCAGACCGAACTTATTCTCTAGGGGCCCAAGTACTATTGTCTAGCCATGCTGGACTTGGCTGACCTGGGCTTGTCCACACCACTATCCCCAAAATGCTGGGCACCTTCTGGTTCACTCTCACGGATATATCTTCTTTTTTAATTGTAGTAAAAATTACAACATAAATTTTATCTTCTTATGTTTTTAAGTGTGCGCTTCCGTAGTGTCGGCTATACAGGTTTTTCCCTGCTATATGGAAATAGAGTGTTCCTACGAAACTTTTCTTAAGCCAAAATGGCATAAAGCGAAGAGTATCCCCTGCTTTCTGAAAGTTCACGTTATGCCACTTTGTTTTTATGAAACACCTATATTAGTACAGTAATGGCTTTTTTCATAAAAGCGAAAATCCTGTTAGGATTTCTTTTGGTTAGTGAAAATAGGTATTGTACTATTGTAGGTCTTTTGTTAAAACAAAGTGGAGTAAAACCAGTTTATGGAAACTGGGAGATGCATGTACTTGCTGTCGTCCAGTGGATCTCTAAAACCATTTCATTTGCAAGACGGAAACTCAACACCCAGTGAACACCTCCTTATTTCCCCATCCCACACACCGCTGGGAACCTCCATGCTACTTTCTACTTCCTGTTTCTATGAAATTGACTACTTTAGGTACCTCATATAAGTGAAATCATACAGTATTTGGGGTTTTTTTTGTGACTGGCTTATTAGCATAATATTCTCAAGATTCATCCATGTTGTAGCATGTGGCCGCGCTTCCTTCTTTTTTAAAGCTAACATTACGTTGTATGAATATACCTTATTTTCTTTATCCACTTATCCATCAGTGGACTTTGGGTTGCTTATGCATCTTGGCTATTGTGAATAATACTGCAATGGAAATAGGTGTGAGGTTTGTTTTTTTTATAACAGCCTCATTGATATATATTTCACATATCATATAGTCCACCCATTTTAATGTGTACAATTCCATGATTTTTAGTATATTCACAGATATGTACAGCCCTCACTCCAGTCAATTTAGGAACATTTTCATCACCTCAGAAAGAAATCTTGAACCTTTTAGCTGCCAGCCCGTATACCCCCATCTTCCCCACCCAGTCCTAGGCAACCACTGTCTGTCTCTGTGTAGCTTTTCCTATCTGGGACTTTTATATGAGTGGAATCATGATATTGTGGTCTTTGTGCCTGGCTTCTTTCCCTTAGCATGTTTTCAAGGTTCATCCATGTAACATGTCCATATTTTACTCCATTTTATGGCTGAATAGTATTCTATTGTATGGTTAACCATATTTTGTTTATCCATTCATCAATTGGTGGACTATTTGTATTATTTCTACCTTTTGGCTGTTGTGAATAATGGTGCTATAAATTCTTGTTTACAAGATTTTGTGTGGACATATGTTTTCATTTCTTTTGGGTATATACCTAGATGTGGAATTGCTGTCATATGCTAACTCTTTGTTTAATCATTTGAGGAATTAAATACTAGACCATCTTCCACAGTAGCTGTACCAGTTTCACATTCCTGTCAGCAGGTATGAGGATTCCAATCCACATCCTTGCCAACACTCACTCCCTCACATTTTTATTCTAGCCACCCTTCTGGGTGTGAAGTGGCATCTTGTTGTTTCATTTGCACTTTCCTAATGGTTAGTGATGTTGAGTGTTGGCCATTTGCATATGTTCCTTAGAAAAATGTCTGTTCAGATACATTGCCCATTTGTAAAAGTTTTTAAAAAGATTTTATTTATTTATTTTATAGAGGGGGGAAAGGAGGGAAAGAGAGTGTGAGAAATATTGATTGGTTGTTTTCTGCAAGCACCCCAACAGGGGACGGAGCATGAAGCCCCCAACCTAGGCATGTGCCCTGACTGGGAATCGAACTGGGACCTTTCACTTTGTGGGAAGAGGCCCAACCAACTGAGCTATGCTGGTCAGGACTCTGCACATTTTTAATTGTTATTTCTTTTTATTATTGTTTTAAGAGTTTTTTAAAATTATATTTTATTGATTATGCTACTACAGTTGTCCCATTTTCCCACTTCATTCCCCTCCACCCTGCACACCCCCTCCCACCCACATTCCCCCCTTTAGTTCATGTCCATGGGTCATAAGTTCTTTAGCTTCTACATTTCCCACACTATTCTTGCCCTCCCCGTCTATTTTCTACCCACCGTCTACGCTACTTGTTCTATGTACCTTGTCTCCCTCTCTCCTCCTCCCATTCCCCTATTGCTAACCCTCCATGTGATCTCCATTTCTGTGTTTCTGCTCCTGTTGTAGTGGTTTGCTTAGTTGGCTTTTGTTTTAGGTCTGGTTGTTAATACCTGTGAGTTTGCTGTCTTTTTACTGTTCATATTTTTTATCTTCTTTTTCTTAGATAAGACCCTTTAACATTTCATATAATAAGGGCTTGGTGATGAT
>PVKU01012958.1:0-31892 GCA_004027475.1 Anoura caudifer | reverse complement strand
TTTTTAAAAAGAAGGCAGGAACAATGGACTTGCATTAAAACTAGGGCCCCAGGCTGATGGCAGAGGAATTTTTGTAGGTTTGTTGGGTAGCAGTGGTTACCTCAGTAGGAGAGCCTTGTGACAGATGGATGGGATGAAGAGAGAATAGGATTGGAAAACATTATCATACCCAGGTTGATGTTGGAACTTGAAACAGAAATGGAGAACATGGATGAGGAAGCAACTAATCTTTGGGTTGAAAACAAGATTTTGCTTGGTTCCAGAAGGGTGAGTGGCCTAATGGAGTGTTTTTTATTTATTTATTTATTTTGCCATGGTCTTAAATCATCTCTAAGGTGGGAAAGCATGGTGCCAATGGGTTAGAGATAGTGAGAGAAAGCTGGTGTGGCACTGACATCACTGTCAGGGCCAAGTAGTAGGAGTTGAGGCTGGAGAGGTAGCATTTTGCTAATTCTTAAAAAAACTTTGTAGGCCAAATTCGGGAGTTTAGTCTTTTCCCATCAGCAGTAGAGGGGCTTTGAATAGTTTTCAGCAAGGGAGTGAAGTAATCTCATTTGCATTTTAATGGTATTCTCTGCTTGCTCTGTGAATGATGGATTAATGCATCTGAAGGGTGGTCAGAGTGAATATGAAGAGGCAAATAATGCTACATTGGTAGGGTGGTGTCTGGTGAAAGGGAATGGAATAGAGGAGGAGGAGGAGGAGAATGGTGGGGAGAGAGAATGAGAATGGGTTTAAGAGATATATTGGAGGTGGAATGATGGGAATCAAAAATAGAATGTTTAGCAAACAAGTCTGATGTGGCTGAACTTGGCATTCTGATTGTGTTTCTTTCACTAAATTTATTTACTACCATTTTCCCTGACTTGCCTCACTTGCCCATATATACTGTTATTCTTCACCCTTCTCTTTTAATTCCATTCTCCTCCTTTAATCTTTGAGTTTCTGCTTTGTCTCACTGACACAAGGGCTTGGCTGTTTTTGTATCTGGATTCCTTTATCAACTCTTCCCATTTTCTTTCTTCTTCCACATCAGTGACCCATTAAGATCATTCTTCATTTTCAGTGGTCTGTATTGTACCCACTCCTTTATTCCTTGCTTGCTTTCAAGAGATCTTTTCTGGTTTTCAGCTGGGGTTAGTTTGAGAAAGATACTTGCTCTTGGGGAGTGGGTATATGCTTGTCAAATGTTTGCAAAAAGTATCCCAGTTACATGTGGCATTCCAACTGCATTAACACCCAGGCAGAAAGAAGTAAATACTCAATCTTAGAACTCATTCTCATCTTTACTTGAGGAGTGATGTCCTCCTGCACTCTGAATGCCTATTTAGAAGCATAAATGATGCAGTCTTTGGAAGCATTTTGGGATCTTGAGGAGCAGGGTCCCATGGCCCAACCCCTAGGCCATGGACTGGTACCTGTACATGACCTGTTAAGTATCTGGCAGGAGGTGAGCTTGAATGTAATGTACTTGAATCATCTTGAAACCATGCCCCCCACTTCAGCCCATGGAAAAATTGTATTCCACAAAACCAGTCACTGGTACCAAAAGGGTTGCGTACTGCTGCTGGGCAGTATCCATGCTATAGCAATATTCCTAGCTATATGTTCAGTGGGAGCTGGAAGCTGAAACTGCTATGTATGAATGTTATCTTCCTCTATTTTTGTGTCTGATCTGCAGATTCTCCATTTTTACATAAAGGTAGGTTGCCTGAACAATATACATTATACATTCCTGATTATAACTCCTGTACCCTAGGGACAAACTACAAATCTGTAGTTATTCCTTAGTATACAGCTTCATCTGTCTGCCTGCAGCCCCAGGGACTACTATTGAGAGTAGCTCTTTGGATGACAGACAGTACACTGCAGTATAGCATCAGAGCTCTGAATCACTCTATGTAGGGTCTGTTTTTGGAATCTGGGTGCTGAGTTGAAAGGGACTCTGAATCAGTGCATTCTTAGAATAGGGCCATTTGTAAATCAGGCCAGCAGCCTGAGGCGATTGTATAAATGGCACAGTGTGTCTCTCCTTCCCTGGTGATTTGGTTCTGAATTGCTGTCTCCAATTTGTGAGTCTGTGAGTCTCTATATATTAATGGTTTTGTTGATTTGCCAAGTGCCTCCTAGGTTAAATAAAAGAATAATTTGAACTATAATCTTATTCTCATGCAAAGCTGTTTAGGGTCTTATAAACAATACATGTAGATGAATACATGTCTCCAGACATTTTTGTGTGCTGCAGCTCCAGGCAGGATTTGGCTGTGAACATTGTGGCCAGAATTGTTAAATTAAATGTTTGCTTATAGGAGCTCCTGATCATCAGTCTCTGCAGAACTTTTCAGATATCTTCAAGTCTCATGAACCCCTTTCTTGAGTGTTTTGTTTTTCTTGGTGTTAGGTCAGAGTTGCTCAAGAAACAAGATGGACACAGTGAACCAAGGAGCAGGGTTTATTAGCGGGGAACAAGAGAGAAAGTGGAGCTAGCCTAGGGAGGTTGGGACTCTCAGGGGAAATTGGAGAAAGTAGAGCCAACTGAGAATGGTTGGGGAGCCAACCAAGGGAGGTTAAGACTTGCTCGGTTGTTCTTAGGGCAGGGTTTTTAAGCACAAAAACCCATGAAGGGTAACTGGTTGGGGTGTCAGAGTCTGATTGGCTAGAGCTGGTCACTGGGTGCCATTTCTCCTGACCATTGTTCTTTTTTTTTAAAGATTTTATTTATTTTATCTTTAGAGGGGAAGGGAAGGAGAGAGGGAGAGAGAAATATCAATGTGTGGTTGCCTCTTGTGTGTCCCCTGCTGGGAACTGGCCTGCAACCCAGGCATGTGCCATGACTGGGAATTGAACCGTGATCCTTTGGTTTGCAGGCCCACGCTCAATCCACTGAGCTACACCAGCCAGGGCCTGACCATTGTTCTTGATACATATTGTCAGGCTCAAGTTAAAGCTGCATCCTGTTAGGCCAGATAGGCTGACCTCAGACCTCAATCTTAGTCAGACATCAGTTTGTCCTGGGTAGGGTCAGCAGGCGGTTTCCCAGGCAGGCATTTTCCCAGGCTACAGTTTCCCACGGTGCAGTTTTCCTGCCTGGTGATCTTCCATTCCTGCTAGGGCTACCTAGGTCTGTCACTTGGTGAGAGACAAAAGAGATTTTCATTTTCATTTTAATATCTATTTATTGAGTATATGAAATATATCAGTTCACTGTGCTAGGTGTTGTGGATATGATAAATGAATGAGATGGATCTGGTCCCTGCTCTCTTGGAGCTCACAATCTAAAAGGGAAGGCATACTTTGAACAAGTAATTTGCAGGTGAGATGAATGCTATGGAATAAAGAGTGTTAAAAAGTAATTAAAATATAGACCTTGCTTAGTGGGAGGGGGTCATGACAGGCAAAATTTCTTTAATGAAATTATGCTGAAGCTTAGAAAGTAAAGATCTAATGCTGCTAACTATTGCACTAGTGATAGGGATGGGAGGTAGGAGATGGAGAAGAAAATATTTCAAGTAGAGGAAACAGGTTGTGTGAAGGTCCTGATTATGGGAAAATTCATGTTGCATTTTGGGAGGTTAGAGAAGGCCACTATGGCTGGAAGTTAGGGAGAGAGGGATGAGAATATTGTGATACAGTATTATACAGGTCATATGCAGTGCTTTTTAAAATGTATTCTTTTTTAAAAATAACTTTTTAATTTTCATTTACGGTTCACATACAAATTATTAGTTTAAGATGTACAACCCAGCTGATCAGACATTATATAACTCACTAAGTGCTCATCCCAATAAATCTCATACCCATCTGACATCATACATAGTTATTACAATATTATTTAATATGTTCCTTATGCTGTACTTTATATCCTCATGACTATTCTGTAACTACCAATTTGTACTTCTATCCCTTCACATTTTTCATCAAGCTGCAACACTGGCACCTTCAAAATGTTCTCTGTATCTATGAGTCTGTTTCTGTTATGCTTTTTTGTTTTTTTAAATTTTGTTTTTAGGTGCAATTATTACTAGATAGGTATTTAATGCCATTTTACTATTGTTTTTTGCTTTTTATTTATTTTTAAAAAATATTTTATTGTTCTTCAAGTATAGTTGTCTGCATTTACCCCCACCATTTTATTATTTATATTCATATATTTTAATCCTCACCAAGGGTATTTTATTTTTTTATTGATTTCAGGGAGAGAGTAGGGGAGAGAGAGAGAAATATAGAGAGAGAAACAGTGATGTGAGAGAAACATTGATCGGGTGCCTCCATATGTGCCCTGAGCAGGTATTAAACCTGCAACTTTATGGTGCACAGGATGATACTCCAACCAATGGAGCAACCTGACCAATGCTATTATTCATATCTTTTATCCTTTTTTCTTCTTCTTAAAGACCCTTTAACATTTCTTGTTATATTGGTTTGGTAATTATGAATTCCTTTAGGATTTTCTTGTCTGGGAAGCTCTTTATCTGTCCCTTGATTCTACATGATAGATTTGCTGGCTAGAGTAATCTTGGTTGTACGTTCTTACTTTTCATCACTTTGAATATTTCTGGCCAATCCCTTCTGGCCTGCAAAATTTCTGTTGAGAAATCAGCTGACACAGTCTAATGGGAGCTCCCTTGTCCTCCCAGTTTATCTGCACACAAATGTGGGACTGCCTGGGCCACCAGCTGCCTCCTTGCCCTCCTGGTCCTCCAGCTGCTGCCTTGCCATGAGTCCTCTCTGCCCCAGGTGCCTGCCTCCGCCCCTCCTACCAGTCTGAATGAATGTTTCTTTTTTAACTCCTTGGTTGTCAGACTTCCGTACAGTTTGATTTTCTGGCAGTTCTGGTTAGTTTTTGTTCTTTAATTTGTTGTTGTCCTTCTTTTGGTTGTGTGAGCAGGCAAAGTGTATCTACCTATGCCTCCATCTTAGCCAGAAGTCACTAATTTAGATTTTTCTATCTTCTTTAGGTTTGCTGTATTGCTGTGAACTTACCTCTCAGGACTGCCTTCTCTGTGTCCCATAGATTTTGGTTTGTTGTGTGTTCGTTTTCATTTGTTTCCAGATACTTTTGATTTCTTTCTTGATGTCACTGTTAAGCCATTCATTTTTTAACAACATGTTATTCAGTGTACATGTATTTGAATGTTTTGAGTTTTTTCCTTGAGTTTGGTTTGTACTTTCAAGCCACTGTGATCTAAGAAGATACTTGATATTCTTGCTATTATTTCAATTTTCTTGAATTTGTTGAGGCTTCTTTTGTGTCCTACTAAGGGGTCTGTCTTTGAAAATGATCCATGTGTGTTTGAAAAGAATGCATACTTTGCTTCTTTAGGATGATCTATTCTGTGAATATCAATTAAGTTTATTTGATCTAGAGTGTTGTTCAGTGCTACAATATCCTTGTTCATTTTTGGCTTGGAAGATGTATCCATTGTTGACAGTGCAGTGTTAAAATCCTCTGCAATGACTGCATTGCTGTCAATCTCCTTCTTAACATCTTCCAAGATTTTCCTTGTGTATTTAGGTGCACCCTTGTTGGGTGCACATATGTTTGCAAGGGTTATATCCTTTTCTTTAATTGATCCCTTTAGTATTATGCTGTGACCTTTGTCTCTTGTCATCACCTTTGTTTGAAGTCTATTTTGTCTGATAGATGGATTGCTATCCCAGCTTTTCTTTTTCATGCATTTGCTTAGAATATTTTTTCCAACCCTTCACTTTCAGCCTGTGTGGATCTTTTGTTCTGATGAGGGTCTCTTGTAGGCAGAATTTATGCAGATTGTATTTTATTATCTACTGAGATACCTTATGCCTTTTGATTGGAGCATAATCTATTTACATTTAAGGTTATTATTGATAGGTACATGTTCATTGCCATTTTTTCCCTTTGTACCTGTTCCCACTATTCTTTCTTCTTTATCTTCTTAAGGCAGCCTCTTTAGCATCTCTTGCAGTGCTGGTTTGGTGGAGATGTACTCTTTTAGACTTCTTTTGTCTGGCAAGCTCTTTATTTAGCCTTCCATTTTAGATGACATCCTTGCTGAATAGAATACTGGGAATATTTTGTGCCAGTCCCTTCTGGCTTTTAGTGTTTCTGTTGAGAAATCAATCGATAGCCCTATCAGAGCTCCCTTGTTTATTACTATCTGTTTCTGCCTTGCTGCCTTTAAAAATCTCTTTGTCTTTAAATTTTGCAGTTTTAATTATGATGTGTCTTGGAGTGGGCCTCCCCCATCTTTATTGGGACCTGCTGTGCTTCCTGAACTTATATGACTTTTTCCCTCAGCAAGTTAGGGAAATTTTCTGTCATTATTTTTTCAAACAGGGTTTCAATGCCTTGCCCCCTCCTTTCTCCTTCTGGTACTCCTATGATGCAAATGTTGTTCCTTTTCATGTTGTCCTGAAGCTTCCTTATACTACCCTTATTTTTTTAGTCTTTATTTTGTTTTGTTGCTATGTATGTTTTTTCTACATTGTCTACCATCTCACTGATTCAGTCTTCTGCTTCATATAGCCTGCTTTTAATACATTCTAGTGTATTCTTCATTTCTGATATTGTATTCTTCATTTCCTCCTGTTTCTTACTCATATTATCTATATCCTTTTTCATGCTTCTGTAGTTCCCACTAAGTTCCTTGTATTTCCCATAATGTTCCTTGTAGTTCTCACTGAGTTCCTTGAGCATCCTATAACTATTACTTTGAACTCTGTGTCTCATAAAAGCTGCCTCATTTGCCCTGTCTCGTATAGCTCAGCAGATTTAGTGTGGGCTATGAATGAAAGGGTTGCCAGTTAGATGCCCAGTCAGCACATATGCCTGGCTTGCAGGCCAGGTCCCCAGTGGGGACCATGTGAGGGACAACCACATACTGATATTTTTCTACCTTTCTTTCTCCTTTTTTCTCCTCTCTCTAAAAATAAATAAATCTTTAAAAAAAAGCTTGCCTCATTTTCATTTAGCTCTTTTTCTAGAGATTCCTCCTTTCCTTTCTAGTGAGGGTGGTTTCTTTGTCTCCCCATTTTAGGTGACTCTTTTTGTTTGTTTCTGTACCTCTGATTGCTCTGTTTTGACTGCCTTTCTTCATGGGTTGGCCTTCTGTGGTAGGAGTTTTGTGGGACTCAGTTGTGCCATCTCTCTGATTTCCTAATCTGGATGACCTAGGGATGCCCTTTATTCAGTTTATGTGGGCCATCTTGTTGTACTTGGGCTTTGATTATTGATTGCTCATTCACTGGTGGGTTCTCTCCTTTGGCTGGCTGACTGTCAAAACATCCACTATGTCTTGTACGCTGTTTTACAGGTGCTGGCAGAACAAAGCAAAACTTCCCCCAAAACCAAACCCATGCCAGCCAAAATACCCCCTACCACATCAGAAATATCATCAGTAAATAAACAAAAATTAAGCAAGTTAGAAAGAGATTAAGAGTATTAGTAGGGTGCTTCTGGCCAACATGGAGGCATAGGTAGATACACTTTGCCTCATGTCAAAACCAAAATAAGGACAACAACAAATTTGAAAACAAAAAACAACCAGAACTGCAAGAATATTGAACTGTATGGAAGTCTGGCAACCAAGTAGTTAAAGAAGAAACATTCATTCAGACTGGTGGAAATGGCAGAGATGGGCAGCCAGGGCAGAGAGGAGGCACAGCAAGGTGGTGGCTGGAGGACTGAGTGGCCCCATGATTGCATATGGAGACTGGGTACAACAACTGGGGAGTGAGACAGACCACAAAGCCCAGGGTTCCAGTGGGGGAAAAGAAAGCCTCAAAATCTCTGGCCGTAAGAACCTGTGGGGTTGGCAGTGGTGGGAGAAACTCCCAGCCTCATAGGAAATTTCATTGGAGAGAACCATAGGGTCCTAGAACATACACAAGCCCACCCACCAGAGAATCAGCACCAGAAAGGCCCAATTTGCTTGTAGGTAGCTGGGACAGTGACTGAAAGCTGGCCAAGAGCTGAGCAAGCCTCATTGTTCTCTATTGGACCCCTTCCCCACATACAGCACCACAATGCAGCAATGTGGATTGCCCTACCCTGGCAAATACCTAAGATTCCACCCCTTACAATGTAACAGGCACACTGAGACAAAGAAATATGGCCCAAATGAAAGAACAGATCAAAACTACAGAAAAAGACCTACGTGATGAGGAGAAAGACAGCCTATCAAATGCAGAATTCAAATCACTGGTAATCAGGGCACTCACATAAATGGTTGAGTGTGGATGCAAAATAGAGGAAAATGTGAAGGCTATGCAAAATGAAATAAAATAAATAAAAATATACAGGGAACCAACCGTGAAAAGAAGGAAACTGAGACTCAAATCAACAATTTGCAACAAAATGAAGAAATAAACATCCAACTGGATCAGAATGAAAAAACAACAATTCAAAAAAATGAGAGTTCCAGCCAAGATAGAGGTGTAGGTAGAAACCCTTTGCTTCCTTACACAACTGAAAGGAGGATAACAACCAATCTAAAATCAATAAACAACCACAAGTGCCAGAAAATCAAACTGCGTGGAACTCCGATAAACAGAAATTAAAGAAACAGTCAAACAGAACAACCAGACTGGTAAGGCAGCAGACAGAGAGAACCCACAGTGAGGAGGTGGGCTCTGTGGGCCGGGCTGACTTAAGGGGAAACTGAGACTCAGAGCTGGCTGTGGACTATGGAAGTTGCCGCAGTGGGAAAAACTCTCAGTCTCACATGACAGTTCATTGGATAGTGGGCTAGAGACAAGCAGGTGAACTGCGTTGTTCCCTCCCCCACAGGCAGTGCTGCAGCACAGCAAGGAAGGTTGCCTTGCCCTGGTGAATACCTAAGTCCCCACCCCCTTACAACCTGACAGGGGCCCAGAACAAAGAAATAGGGCCCAAATGAAAGAACAGAGCAAAACTTCAGAAAGAGAGCTAAGCAATGAGGAGATAGCCAACATATCTGATGGAGAATTTAAACCCCTGGTAATCAAAATGTTTACAGAACTGATTGAGCTTGGTTGAAAAATGATAGAACAGATGAAAGATACCCAAAATGAAATAAAGCAAAATATTCAGGGTACCAACAGTGACAGGAAAGAATCCAGGGCTCAAATCACTGATTTGGAACAAAAGGAAAAAATAAACATCCAACTGGAACAGAATGAAGAAAAAAGAATTAAAAAAAATGAAGAGAGACTTTTGAACCTCTGAGAAAACTAGAAAGGTTCCAATATCTGGATTATAGGGGTGCCAGAAGGAGAAGAACAACAGCAAGAAATTGAAAACTTATTTGAACAAATAATGAAGGAAAACTTCCCCATTCTGGTGAAGGGAATAGACTTTCAGGAAGTCCAGGAAGCCCAGAGAGTCCCAAAGAAATTGGACCTAAGGAGGAACACACCAAGGCACATCATAATTACATTACCCAAGATTAAAGATAAAGAGAAAACCTTAAAGGCAGAAAGAGGAAAGAAAAGAGCTACCTACAAAGGTTTCCCCTAAGACTATCAGCTGATTTCTCAAAATAAACCTTGCAGGCAAGAAGGGGATGGAAAGAAGTATGTGAAGTCATGAAAGTCAAGGACCTACAGCCAAGATTACTCTATCCAGCAAAGCTCTCACTTAAAATGGAAGGGCAGATAAAGTGCTTCCAGATAAGGTCAAGTTAAAGGAGTTCATCATCACCAAGCCCTTATTATACAAAATGTTAAAGGGATTTATCTCAGAAAAAGAAGATGTTCAAAAATGATGAACAGGAAAATGACAATAAACACAACTATCAACAAATGAACCTAAAAAACCAAAAACAAACTAGGCAAACAACTACAAGAGGAACAGATTCCCAGAAATGGAGATCACTTGGAGGGTTATCAGCAGGGAGGGAGAGAGTGGAGAATGGGGGGAAGGTACAGGGAAAAAGAAGCATAATTTGTAGGTACAAAATAGATAGGGGGAGGTTGAGAATAGTATGGGAAATAGAGAAAGCAGAGAACTTATATATATGACCCACGGGCATGAACTAAGAGAGGGGAGGAATGCTGGTGGGAGGGGAGGTGCAGGGCAGAGGGGAGTAAAGCAGAGAAAAAATGGTATAACTGTAATAGTGTAATTAATAAAATATACTTTAAAAGAGTGTTATATGATAGGATAAAAGAATATGAGATGACTAAAGGAGAAAAAAATGACTTTGAGAGGAAATAGGGAGGAGAAATAATAATAGTAAGGAATAGAAACAAGGTGAAGAAGGGGCAAAAGCCAAATTTAAGACATAAATAAAAAAGGGAAAGGTGATAGCAAAATGGAGTAAGAAGAGGGAAGCATATAATATGAGGTTTGTAATAAAATACAAAAAATAGTGAACCAATAGGAACAAAATTGAAGAAAACCACAAAAGTTTCAATAACAATGAGAGAAGAGCAAAGATTAATAAAGGTGGAAAGAGAATAAGAATATTATAAGAGTGAGAAAAGAGAATGTGAGATGTCTACTGTAAAGAAAAATGATTTTGAAAGGATAGAGGGAGGAAAAATTAATAAGAGTAAGGAAAAGAATTCAGACTAATAAAGGGAAAAATAAAAATCCAAACTGAAATAAGCAAGGGCAGAAGGAAGGCAAAATGAAGTATGATGTGGAGAGTAACCTATGAAATTGAAATTTAAAAAAATAGTGAACAAATAGGAATAAAATTGAAGAAAATAGCAATAACCATAATAAACAAGCAATGATTAATAAAGTTGGAAAGAACTTAAGAATATTATAAGAAAGGGGAAAAAGAATATGAGGCAACTAAAGGAACAAGAAATGATTTTGATAGGATAGAGGGAGGAGAAATAGTAAAAGTAAGGATTAGGAACATGGTGTAGAGAGGGACAAAATAAAATTGGAAACTAATGTAAGAAAGGACAGGAAGAAGGGCAAATGGAATAAAAAAAGGGAAGGGTGCAGTGTGAGATTTGAAATAAAAATATATAAAAATATAAATAAAAAGAATAAAAAATGAAAGACAGAAAATAGTGAATTACTTGAAATACAATAGAAGAAAAAGAAGAAATGTTAAAAGGCTGTGTGAGAGCCCTGGCTGGTATGGAGCACCTGCCTGCAAAACAAAGGGTCCCAGGTTTGATTCCCAGTTAGGGCACATACTTTCACCTGCCTCTAGAGGGGGCTTTGATTGAAATTGGGAGGATGGGGCCCTGAGGGTCTCCCCTGGGAAGCACTGTTTAGTTCTGGGAAAATTGTGGGTGTGGTCCCCAGTCTCTCATCACTCATCTTGGTCTGTCCCAGCTTATTTCCAATAATATATACTTTCCGTCAACTAGGGAGGAGCCAATCTGTGTAAAAGGGTCAGCTCTTTTCTGCTTGGTGCTGATGGCAGCTCTGTGTGCCAGCTGAGGCTAGGTGGGGCCCTGATATCCAATTGATGCATCAATTTCTGATCTCTCTGCCTTGCTGGCCTCGGTGGAATAGGGCCCTAGGAGTCAGTGTATTTTGTCTCCCTGAGAGAAGAACAAAATGGGCCCTTTTGAAGTTGCTCTTCCTGTCTTTCCTGCAGATACACACCCTGCAGGCTATTCTTGAGCCTGCCCTGCCTGTTCTTCAGAGCTTCCCCATTGGATGAAGTGTTTGCAGTCCTGCAGGGGGTGGGGACTGGGTATTTCTTCCCTTTCCAGAGGTTTGAACTTTGCCAGGGAAGGGGGTTCTGCCTGGCTGTAAATAATCTCAGGCACTCAACTCTTGCCCAATTCTCAGCCTACTGCCCTCACAGTAGACATAGTCTCAAATTCTCCATTTTGCACCAAGTCCCAGCTTGCTAGCCATGTTGGGCTGGGGCCCATAAATCCCTTTGCTGTGCACTTTTCTGATTTCCTTGCCCAGATATATTCAGTGGGAGAAAACTGCACTTTCAGTCTTGTGCCTTTGCTCGCAGGGCAGCTGTGTATGGGGTCCCTGCCCAGCGTGCTTCAGTTCCCCTTTTAAAAAGTCTATCTGTGGCACAACCACTGCAGCACTGAGTCACTGTTACGCTTTCCATGCACAGCCCCTCTCCAAAATGCTAAAAGTCCCTTATCATCACAGCTGGCCACAGCCTGCCTCTCCCTGACCCAGGTGTGGTCCCTGATCCTTTTAGGTGATAGAGTCCCTCTCTCTTTCTGGCACACTCCTGGTTGGCATTTGGCATTGCAGCTATAGACATGCTTCTTACTGTGTATGTAGCCTGGATCTCCCTGACTTCATAGATCCTCTCAAGTCACTTCTGACCCAGGTCTGTGGGTTCCCTGCCCTGGAGGGGAGGGAGCCACAAAGCTGTGATTTCTGACAAGTCTCTCCTTGGCTGCAGGCTCCACGCACAGGGTATTTCCCCTTTAACTTATAAAATCCCCTTACCACCCATTGTTAAGTGTCTTCTGTACTCCTTGGCTTCCAAATTTCATATCAGCTAAGATTCCATTTGTTGTTCAAGTTATTTGTCAATAGATCAGTTGAGAATCTCAGTGTGCGGTAAGAACAAGTGGACTCATCTTGTTCCTACCGGGCTGCCATCTTCTGCATTTTCTAAATGTGTTGATAACAGATGTCCAGTGTTTCTTGTATCTTGTATCTTCTTCAATAAATGTCTCTATTTTTCATATTACATGGCTGTATACCTTCTGGAAAGACCTTGTATGTGTGTGTACATGATATCAGAGTTTGAGAATCATCCTTTTCTATGTGGATGTCCGATAGATATTCAATTAATTACCAAATATATTAATAAGCTTTAATAATCTGATAATGTAATTCTCTTCATCCTTCTTGTAAATTTTAGAATATAAGTTGCCAATTTCCAGACAGTAAAGAACCTGTTGGAATTTGTATTACAATTGTACTGAATCTATTGGTCAATGTGGGAATAACTCTTATATTTCCAAAAAGCGGTCTTTCAATCTGAGAATGTGTATATCTGTCCATTTATTTAGATTTTTAATTTATTCAATATATTAAGTAGTTTATTGTATATGCATCTTGTACAAATTTTAATTTATTCTTAGATATTTATTTGCTGCTATTATAAATGTATCTTTAAATTTTTTTATTTTCTAAAGAATTTTTCAGTTATACAGAACTACAATTGATTTTTTAAATTTTTGAATATTGACCTTATAGTCAGAGATACTGATGAATTCATTAATATAATTAATTTGTTTGCTGTTTTAGAAATATTTGAATAATGTTATTTCACTTTTTTATTTCAAATTTTTATGTATTTATTTTTTTCATGCCTTATTGTTTTGCCTAGGACTTCCAGTACAGTGCAGTATGTAATTGGAGATTACAGGCATCTTCCATTTTAGCCTTGAACTGAAAGAAAGTTTTTGTCATTTTACCACTAAGTATGGATTTTGCTGTAGTTTTTTTTTCAGATTAAGAAAGATTCTTTTTATTTTTGGTTTGTAGAGTTTTTTAAAATCATAAATGTTATAGTGAATTTTTCCTCGTTTCACTGAGATATAATTAACATAATGTTGTATAAAGTTGAGGTGCATACCATAATGATTATATATATATATATATATATATATATATATATATATATATAAAACTTATTACCACAATAAGGTTAGTTAACACATGAATGGGTGTTGATTTTATCAGATAATTTTTTGCATCTTATAAGTTGGTCACATTATCTCCCTTGGTTTGTTAATGTGGCAAAGTACATTAATAGATTTTCAAGTGTTAAATCAACATTTTATTCTTGGTATAAACCCTGATTTTCTAGTTATTTTGCATAACAGGATAGCATATTTGTGTGCATATATATGTATGTATGTGTTTTAAAACTTTTGCATCACTGTTTATAAGAAAGATTGGCCTTTAATTTTATTTGTCAAGTTCTTGTGAGGTTTTGGTATTAAAGTTACATGATCTTCAAAAATCAATTGGGATACAAAGCTAATTTTTTATACTCTGGAAGAGATTATGTAAGACTGATCCCATTTATCTTTACAGGTTTAGAGGAATTTACTGGTAATGCCATCTGGGCAAGGTTTTACTTATAGATTCAGTTTTGTAAAGAGTTATGAGTATTCAGATTATATATTAAGCAGTTTTATATTTTTTTCAAAACCTATTTTTATTTTTTCTTTACTTTATTCTTTTTTTATTGTTGTTCAAGAAAAGCTGTCTCTAATTTCCCCCCTAATGTTCTCCCCAGTCACACCAACCCCCACCTCCCACCCTCAATCCTACCCCACTTTGGTTTGTCAATGGGTCTTTTATACATGTTACTTAACAACCCTTCCCCTTCTTTCCCCTGTTATTCCCTGCCCCCCTCCCCTCTGGTTACTGTGTTTGCTCTTTATCTCAACATCTGTGGTTATATTTTGCTTGCTGGTATGTTTTGTTGATTAGGTTCCATTTATAGGTGAGATCATATGGTATTTGTCTTTCATTGCCTGACTTATTTCACTTAGCATTAAACTCTCCAGTTCCATCCATGCTTGTTGCAAAGGGTAGGAGCTCCTTCTTTCTTTCTGCTGTGTAATATTCCATCTTGTAAATAAATGTACCATGTTTTTTTGATCCATTTATTTTCTGATGGGCACTTAGGTTACTTCCAGCACTTGGCTATTATAAATTGTGCTGCTATGAACTTTGGGGTGCATAGGTTCTTTTGAATTGGTTTTTCAGGATTCTTAGGGTATAAACCCAGCAGTGGAATTGCTGGGTCAAAAGACAGTTTTCTGAGGAAATTACATACTGTTTTCCACAGTGGTTACACCAGTCTGCATTCTCACCAACAGTGTACTATGGTTTCCTTTTCTCCACAACCTTGCCAGTACTTGTTTGTTGATTTGCTTATGATGGCCATTCTGAACAGTGTGAAGTGGTATGTCGTTGTGGTTTTAATTTGCATCTCTCTGATGGCTACTGAGGCTGAGTACCCTTTTATATGTCTCTGGGCCCTTTCTATGTCCTCCTTGAAGAAGTGTCTGTTCATGTCCTTTGCCCATTTTTTAATTGGATTGTTTATCTTCCTGGAGTGGAGTCATGTGAGTTATTTTTTATTTTGGAGATCAAATCCTTGTCTGAGGTGTCATTGGCAAATGTTTTCCCATATAGTTGGTTCTCTTTTCATTTTAATGCTATTCTTTAGCCATGCAGAAGCTTTTTAATTTGATGAGGTCCCATTTGTTTATTCTTTCCTTTATGTCCCTTGCTTTAGGGGATATATGGAATGTCTGAGACTTTCCTGCCTATGTTTTCCTCTAGGACTTTTATGGTATCATGAGTTATATTGAAGTCTTTTATCCACCTTGAATTTATTTTTGTGTGTGGTGTAAGTTGGCAATTGAGTTTCCTTTTTTTGCATGTAGCTGTCCAGGTCTCCCAATGCTATTTGTTGAAGAGGCTATTTATACTCCATTTTATCCTTCTTCCCCCTTTGTCAAATATTAATTGACCTTAGAGACTTGGGTTTATTTCTGGGCTCTCTGTTCTGTTCCATTGGACTATGTGTCTATTCTTATGCCAATACCAGCCTGTTCTGATTACAGTGGCCTTGTAATACAGTTTGATATCAGGTATTGTGATCCATTCTACTTTGTTCTTCTTTCTGAAAACTGCTGTGATATTTGGAGTTGTTTACAGTTCTGTATAAATTTGTAAAATATGTCTTTGGTATTTTAATAGAAATTGCATTGAATCTATAAATTGTTTTGGTAGTATGGACATTTTGATGATTGTAATTCTTCCAATTTGTGAACATGGTATATGCTTCCATTTATTTGAGTCTTCCTTAATTTCATCAGTGTTGTGTAGTATTCTGAGTACAGGTCATTTACATACTTGGCTATGTTTTTCCCTAGGTGCTTTAATTTTCATGTTGTTATATCAAATGTGCTTTTTTTCTGATTTTGGCTTCTGATATTTTGTTGGTGGTGTACAAAAATGCCTTCTATTTATGAATATTTGCTTTGTGTCCTGCTGCTTTGCCATATTTACTTATTGGGTCAAGTAGATTTTTGGTGGAGTCTATAGATTTTCTATGTACACTATCATGTGATCTGTAAACATTGATAGCTTTACTTCCTCCTTTCCACTGTGGATGCCTTTTATTTCTTTTTCTTGACTGATCGCTGGGGCTAGGTCTTCTGATACTATGTTGAATACAAGTGGTGAAAGCAGACATCCTTGTCTTGTTCCTGATTTTAGTGGGAAAGCTTTTATTTTTATTTTATTTTTTTTGCCATTATCTTTTCAAACAGGTTTTCTATTTTCTATTTCTATTTTCAAACAGGTTTGCTATTTTCTTCTCTTATGATATTCCTATTATTTGAATGTTATTGTGTTTCATGTTTTATTGCAGTTCCCTTAATCTATTTTCATACTGTTGGAATCTTTTCTTGTGCAGGTGTTCTACCTGTGTATTTTTTTAACATTTTATTTATTTATCTTTAGAGCGGAAGGGAAGGAGAGAGGGAGAGAGGGAGCGAAATATCAATGTATGGTTGCCTCTCGTGCCTCCCTTGCAGGGAACTGGCCTGAAACCCAGGCATGTGCCCTGATTGGGAATCGAACCGCAATCCTTTGGTTTACAGGCCCGCGCTCAATCCACTGAGATACACCAGCCAGGGCAGCTTTTAGTTTTTGCCCAGTGATTATGATGTTGGTTGTAGTTTTCTTGTATATGGCCTTTATTATGTTGAGGTATGCTTCCTCTACTCTCATTTTGCTGAATATTTTTATCATGAATGAGTACGATACCTTATCAAATGCTTTTCAGCATCTATTGATACGATCATCTGATTTTTGTCTTTTTTTATTATGTGATGTGTTACATTTATTGATTTACAAATATTGTACCATCCTTGCATCCCTGGGATGAATCCCACTTGATTATGGTGTATGATCTTTTTAATGTATTGTTGGATGCGGTTTGCCAATATTTTGTTGAGGATTTTAGCATCTATGTTCATTAGCGATATTGGCCTTAGTTTTGTTTCTTTGTTGTATCTTTATCTGGTTTTGGGATTAGGATGATGCTGGCTGCATAAAAAGAGTGTGGTAGTCTTCCCTCTTTCTGGATTTTTTGGAATAGTCTGAGTAGCATAGAAGTTAGCTGTTCCTTAAATGTTTTATAAAATTCTCCTGTGAAACCATTTGGTCCTGGGCTTTTGTGTGCTGGGAGTTTTTTGATTATTGCTTCAATTCCACTAGCTGTTATTGGTCTGTTCAGGCTTTCTGCTTCTTCTTCATTCATTTTAAGATTATGTTTTTGTAGAAATGTGTCCATTTCACCCAGGTTTTCAAATTTCTTGGTCCATAGTTGTTTGAAGTAATTTCTTAGAAACCCTTGTATTTCTGTAGTATCAGTTGTAATCTTTCCTCTTCCATTTCTGAGTTTCTTTATTTGGGTCCTCTCTCTTTTTTTTTCCTTTATAAGTATAGTTAAAGGCTTTTGAATTTTGTTTGTCTTTTCAAAGAACCAGCTCCTGGATTTATTGAGCCTTTGAATTTTTGCTTTAGTCTCTATGTCATTTCATTCTGCTGTGATCCTGGTTATTTTTTCCTTGTACTTGCTGTTGTTTTTCTTTGTGGTTGTTCCTCCAATTTTTGTAGATGTAAGGTTAGGTTGTTTATTTGAAATGTTTCTATCTTTTTTAGTTAGGCCTTTATTGGTATGAACTTCCCTTTCAGGACTGTTGTCCCTGTGTCATATAAGTTTTGGACTGTTGTGTATTCATTTTCATTTGTTTCCAGAAACTTACTGATTTCTTTCTTGATCTCATTATTGACCCTTTCATTGTTTAAAAGCATGATATTTGATATCCATGAATCTGAGTTACTTTCATTTTTTTTGACATTGGTTTCTAATTTCAGGCCCCTGTCATCTGAGAGAATGCTTGATATGATCTCAATTTTCTTGAATTTGTTGAGGCTTGTTTTGTTTCCAATCACATGGACTGTCCTTGAAAATGTTCATGTGCATTTGAAGAGAATGTGTATTTTGCTTCTTTGGGTTGAAAGATTCTCTATATATATCAGTTAAGTCCATTTGATTTTGGACATTGTTCAATGCTACAATATCCTTGTTGATATTTGTTTGGAAGATCTATCCATTTTTGAGAGTGGAGTGTTAAAATATGGTACTATAAGTGTGTTGCTGTCTATATATTGAAGTCCTTAAAGATTTTCATAATATATTTGGTTGTTCCTATGTTGGGTACACATATGTTTATAATGTTTATGTCTTCTTGATGGATTCTTCCTTTGAGTATTATGAGGTATCCTTCTGTGTCTCTTTTCATGAATTTTGTTTTGAAGTCTATTTTGTCTGATATAAATGTTGCTACCCTAGTTTTGTTTTCCTATCCATTTTCTTGGAATACTTTTTTCCATCCCTTCACTTACAGTCTGTGTAGGTCTTTTGTTTTGAGCTGGTTCTCTGGGTGGCAGCATATATACAGGTCATGTTTTCTGGTTCAGAGGCCAGCACTCAATCCACTGAGCCACACCAGCCAGGGCCAGGTCATGTTTTCTTATCCATTCTGCTACCCTATGTCTTTTGATTGGAGCATTTAATCCATTTATATTTGTGGTTATTTTTGATAGGTATTTATTCATTTTTCCTCTTTTATATCTGTATTCCTCTCTGTATCACTCTTTTTCTTCCTTTTCTTAAAGCAGTCCCTTTAGCATCTCTTGCAGTATTGGTTTCATGGAGGTGTATTGTTTTAACCTTCTTTTGTCTTGGAAACTCCTTATTTCACCTTCCATTTCATTTCATTTATTTATTTATTTAATTTATTTTAATTGTTGTTCCTGTACAGTTTTCTGTCTTTTGCTCCCATTCCAGCCCACCGCTCCAGCCCTCCCCACCCCCTCCCATTTCCAACCCCGCTAGTCCATGTGTCCTTTATACTTGTTGCTCCAAACTCTTCCCCTTTCCTCCTGAAATTCTCCCCCTCTGCCCTCTGGTGACTATCAACCCCTTCTCAATTTCAGTGTCTTTGGTTATATTGTGCTTGTTTGTTTGTTTTTTTGATTAGGTTCCTGTTAAAGATGAGATCATATGGTATTTGTTCTTCACTGCCTGGCTTATTTCACTTAGCATAATGCTCTCCAGTTCCATCCATGCTGTCACAAAGGGTAGGAGCTCCTTCTTTCTTTCTGCTGCATAGAATTCCATTGTGCAAATGTACCAAAGTTTCTTGATCCATTCATTTACCTTTGCTGGGCAGAGTAGTTTTGGTTGCAGGCCTTTGCTTTTCATTAATTGGAATATTCCTTGCCATTCCTTTCTGGCTTGTGTTTACATTGAGAAGTTAGCTGCTGGCCTTATTGGCACACCCTTGTATGTTACTTCCTGTGTTCCCTTGCTGCCTTTAAGATTCTCTCTTTGTCTTTAAAATTTGATATTTAATTATGATGTGTCTTGGAGTTGGCCTCCTTGCATTCATCTGGTTTGGGAACCTCTGTGCTTTGTGAACTTTGGTGGCTTGTTGCCTCTCCAGGTTAAGCAAGTTTTCTGTCATTATTTTTTTTGAACAATTTTTCTATCCCTTGCTCCTTTTCTTCTCCTCGTATTCCTATGATTCAAATGTTGTGGCATTTCATGTTGTCCTAGAGTGCCCTTAATCTGTCTTCATAGTTTTTTTAGTCATTTTTCATCCACCTGCTCTACCTAGGTGTTTATTTCTATCTTGCATTTCAGCTCACTAATTTGGTCCTCTGCTTCATCTAGCCTGCTTGTAATTCCTTCTAGTGTATTTTTGTTTTAGGTATTGTATTTTTCATTTCTTCCTAGTTCCTGTTTATAGTTTCTATTTCCTTTTTCACACTGTTATAGTTCCTACTCAGTTCTTTGTAGTTGTCAGTGAGTTCCTTGAACATCCTTGTAACCATCATTTTGAATTGTGTATCTGATAGTTTGCTTGCCTCCATTTTCATTTTATTCTTTTATTGGGGAATCTTTCATTTCTTTTGATTGTGGGTTCTATGTTTGTCTCCCCATTTTAGGTGAGTCTTTTTTGTTTCTGCATTTTCTGATGCTCTGCTTTGCCAGCTATCTTTGTTGGGTGAGCTTCTGTAGTAGGAGTACTATTGGACTCCATGGTGTGGTCTCTTTGATCTTCTTTTCTGGGTGTTCTAGGTTTGTCCTTTCTTCCATTTGTGTGTGTTCTCTTGTTGTACTCTGGTTTTACCTGTTGGTGGCTCCTTTGTTGGTGAGTTCTCCCCTCCAGGAGGTTTACTGGTTTTCACAACTCCCACCTTGTCTTGTATGTTGTTGTACAGGTGTTGCTTAACAAAGCAGTATTATCAGACCACCAAACCTATGCCAGCAAAAAGAACCCCTGTACCACATCAGCTGTTTCTACTGCAATTGAACTAAGATTAATAAAGGTGAAGGGAGATTGGGGATATTAGAATATGTGACAAAGGGAATATGAGATGGCTAAAAAAGGGGAAAATGTTGTTGTGTGGTAAGAGGGAGGAGAATTGATAAGAGTTGGGATAGAACCAAAGAGAACAAAGGGAGCTAGCAAAATTCACAATATAAGTAAAACACAAAAGGACAATGGGAACAAAGTTAAGAAGAGGGAATGAGTATACTATGAGGTTTGAAAGAAAACTGAAAAGGTACTGGACCAACAGTAGCAAAGTGGCACAAAACCCACAGCAGGGTTGATAGCAATGACAGTTGAATCAAATTTAATAAAGGTGCAACAGGAATAAGAATATTGTAGTAAAGCAAAAAATGAATATGGGAGGTCTACTGTAAAAGAAAATGATTTTAAGAGAATGGGGGAAGAAAACTAATAATAGTAAGGCATAAAGCCTAGGTTGATAGAGTGCGAGTAAAGAAAGAAAATTAAAAAAAGGAGAGAGAAAACAATGAAATAAAGTTCCTCACTCAACTGATCATGGACAGGGCAAAGGCAAAATGGAATAAGAGAGCATGAGAGTATTCTATAAGATTTGAAGTGAAAAGAAGTAGTGAACAAATAGGAGATCCTTTGGAGAATTATAGCAATAACTGTGGTATTTCACCCAACTAGCCACTTTTTATATAAGGTGAAAAAGAAATAAGACTCTTATTAGAAGGGAGAAAGAATGTGAGCTGACTTAAGGAAGAAGAGCAGTTATGTGAGATTAGGTGAAGGAGAAATAGTGAGGATCAGGGATAAAATCTCAGTGTAGTGTGAGAAAATAAAGTTAACCATGACAGTAATAAAGTTCAGGAAGATGGCAAAAATGGATTAAGACCAGGGAAGGGCGCTGTGTGGGATTTGGAATAATAGTAGTATGATAAGAAATATATAATCTGAATAAAAAGCATAAAAAGTAAAAGACCAAGAGTTGTATGTTCTTTGGAGTATGAAATGAAAGAAGAAAAATTAAAATATAATGTAAGTGGGAGAATAAAAAACAAATCAAACAATAAAAAGAAACAAACAAAAGAAAAAAATAAATGGGAAGAAGAGAAATAAAAAAATGCAAGTTCTGAAAGATAGCAAAAGTGAAATTTGTCTCAGCTGTTGGTGTTTGCCTTCTGAATTCTTTCTGGATCCATCTTGTTTTTCTCACAGCTCCAGGTCTTTTTACTTTGAAAAAAGAAAAGAAAAGAAAAGAAAAGCCTTCTGTTGATTTAAAACCTGCCAAGCTAGTTTGCAGGTCTTACTGGATCCTGCATGTAGAGGGGGATGGGCTTGGTGTTTTTCCTTTCCTGTGGTTCTGCAAGGATGTGGCTCAGTCTGGGCTACAATAATCGCAGGTGCCCAGTTTCCAGTCCAAGTCCTTAGAGTACTGTGAGGCCCACACTGTCCACTCTGTGCATTTGCACCAGGCTGGTGCTGATAATCCACCTCATCTTGAAACACTTCGATCAGTTCAGCTATTGAAAGAAGTATCTTTGGGAGCCGCTGCCTCTCTGAGCCCCTTCTGCCCCCTTTGATCAATCTGTAAGGCACCCTGAGTGGGAGTAAATCACGCCCCCACTACTCCCTCTTTGCTGGCCTGGCTACTGTGTATGCACATGCGAGGTTCCTGCATGTGCAAGGTCCCTGCACACCTGCTCAGTTCTGTTTTTGAGAAAAGTCCCCTTGAGTGCTGCCTTCAGCTCCTAAGAAGTGCCTGGTTCTCCACACAGGCCAACTCTCTGACCAGCCCAGAGTCCGTCTGGGTAAGGGCCAGTCATGGACCCTCTCTTTTCACAGCTCCAGATGTCACCTGGCTCCCCATTTTCTCTGGTACTGTCCCAGCTAGGGACCACTGCCCCATCTTGTGTAGGTTGCAGGCCGTCTGTCACTTACTGCCTTTTTATCACCCCAGCAACTCTTTGCATCCAGGTCTCTGCTGACACAGGTCTGAGACTTCCCCACTCTGGGAGGGGAAGAAGCTGCTCAGTGGCTTTCACTGATGCTCCCATAGTAGGTGAGGTCTCCAGCTCTCCAGCTAATGGAGAGGTCTGGGGACCTTCCTGTCAGCCTACAAAATCTCCTTACCACCCATTTTGAAGTATCCTCTGCATACTTTGGCTTCCAAACTTCCTATCAGCTGGGATTCTGTTTGCTGTTCACTCTGTTCTTCAGAAGATTGGCTAGGTATCCCATTTGGGAGGGACGAGCAAGTAGGCTCAGTTCACACCTACATCGCCACCATCTCCCTCTCCCACTTTTATTGGTTTTAAATTATATATATATATTTATTTATATTTAATGTTGACACTATTATAGATGTTCCCATTTATCCCCCTCTGCCCTCCTCCACTCATATATTTTTATTATATTATTTTATTGGTTTTAATTTATACTTTTAGGGAAATGTCCTTCTTCTAAGTTATTACATTTATTGGCATAAAGTCTTTAAAATTACACCTTCTTATCTTTCTAATGTCTGTTGGATCTTTAATGATATACTTTTTTCCATTTCTAATATTGGTCATTTGTTTTCTCTCCTTTGTTATTCATCAGAGTTGCTGGTGATTTTTCATTTTCATTGGATTTTTTTACTCTTTCCACATCTCAGTACCCCCTAATGATTTTCTGTTGTATTATGTCTGGGATTTTAATTGTAATAACCTATGAGAAATAGGAAGAAATAAATCTGTTTTTATGTTGAAAGAGAAGTCCTGTATTATATTGGGGAGGCTACATATTTATTTTATTTTTTCAGAGGTATTTATATCTATTTATTTATTTAATAATTTTTATTGTATTTTAATTATCATTTAGTCCCCTTGTATCCCCCTCTCTTCACATCACCACACTGTTGATGATGTCCATCAGTCCTTTTCCTTTTTCATCAATCCCTCCACTCCCTACTCTCTACCCTACCTTAGCTGTCATCCTACCATCTATATGTCTGTATTTTGCTTGTTGGTTCAGTTTGTTCATTAGATTCCACATACGAGTGAAATCATATGTTATTTTTCTTTCTCTGACTGGCTATTTCACTTAGCACAATGTTCTCCAGGTCCATCCATATTGTTGCAAAGGGCAAACTTTTCTTCTTTGTTTACATCTGAGTAGTATTCCATTGTGTAAATGTCCCATAGCTGTTTTATCCATTCATCTATTCATGAACACTTTAGCTGACACTCATATCTTGGTGGCTGTAAATAATGTTGCAATCAACATAGGGGTGCTTATGTTCTTTTGAATTAGTGTTTTGGGTTTCTTTGGATATATTCTCAGGAGTGGGATCACTGAGTCAAAAGGCAGATCCATTTTTAATTTTTTGTGGTATCTCCATAACTGCTTTCCACAGTGGCTGCACCAGTCAGCATTTCCACCAACACTTCTTGGTTCCCCTTTCTCCACATCCTTGCCAGCACTTGCTGTTTGTTGATTTATGGATGATAGGCATTCTGACAGGTGTGAGATGGTATCTTATTGTGGTTTTAATTTGCATTTCTATGATGATCAGTGACATTGAGCATCTTTTCATATCTCTTTTGGCCATCTGTATGTCCTCTTTGAAGAAGTGTCTATTTAGGTCCTTAGCCTAAGGACCTTTAATTGTTTTTTTTTTGTGTGTGTGTGTTGAGTTTTATAAGTTCTTTATAAATTTTGGATATTAACTCCTTATCAGATGTATTGGTGAATATGTTCTCCCATTCTGTGGGTTTTCTCTGTTTTGTTGATGATTTTCTTTGGTGTGCAAAACTTTTTAGTTTCTGCAGTCCCATTTATTTATTTTTTCTTTTGTTTCCCTTGTCTAGGGAGATACATTCAATAAAATATTTCTGTGAGCAATGTCCAACATTTTGCTGCCTAGGGTTTCTTTTAGGATTTTTATAATTTCAGGTTAACTTTTAAGTCTTTTATCTATTTTGACTTTATTCTTGTGTGTAGTATAAGAAGGTGGTCTAGCTTCATTTTTTCTGCATATATCTGTCCAATTTTTTAACACCATGTATTGAAAAAACTATCTTTAGCCCATTGTATATGCTGACTTCCTCTGTTGAATATTAATTACTCTAAGAGTGTGGGTTTATTACTGGGCTCTCTATTCTGTTCCATTGTTCTATTTGTCTGTTTTTTTTTATGCTAGCACCATGCTTGAAAAAGAACAACAAACAAAGTCCAAAGTGAGTAGAAGGAAGGAAATAATAAAGATCAGAGCAGGAATAAATGAAGTAGAGTCTAAAAAAACAATGCAAAAGATCAATGAATCCAAGAGTTGGTTCTTTGAAAAGATAAACATTATTGACAAACCTTTAATCAGACTCATCAAGAAAAAAAAGAGAAAGGACTCAAATAAATAAAATCAGAAATGAAAGAGGAGAAATAAGAACTGACACCAAAGAAATACAAAGGATTGTATGAAAATATTATGAACAAGTATATGCCAACATACTGGACAAGCTGGGTGAAATGGATACATTTCTAGAAACATATCGTCTTCCAAAACTAAATCAGGAAGAATCAGAGAATCTGAATAGACAGATTACACCTAGTGAAATTGAAGAAGTAATCAAAACACACAACAATGAAAAACTCTGGACCAGATGGCTTCACAGGTGAATTTTACCAAACTTTCCAAGAAGAACTAACACCTCTCCTTCTCAAACTATTTCATAAAATTCAAGAGGATGGGAGGCTCCCAAGCTCATTCTATGAGGCCAGCATTATCCTAATCCCAAAACCAGATAAAGACACTACAAAAAAAGAAAATTATAGGCCAGTGTCCCCAATGAACATAAATGCTAAAATCCTCAACAAAATAGTAGGAAATTGAACATAGCAATGTGGCAAAAAGGTCATATACCATGATCAAGTGGGATTTATTCTGGGGGTGCAAGGATGGTACAACATTTGCAAATCAATAAATGTGATGCATCACATAAATAAAAGGAAGGATAAAACCATGTGATCTTATCAATATATTCAGAAAAAGCACTTGATAAAATCCAGCATCCATTCATTATAAAAACTCTCAGCAAAGTGGGAATAGAGGAAATATACCTAAACATAATAAAGGCCATTTATGATAAACCTACTACCAACACCATACTCAATGGGAAGAAACTATAAACATTCCCCCTTTAGATCAGGACAGGAATATCTGCTTACACCTCTTTTATTAAACATTGTACTGGAAGTCAAAGCCATAGGAATCAGACAAGAAGAAGAAATAATAGGCATCTAAATTGGAAAGGAAGTAGTAAAAATGTCTTTATTTGCAGATGACATAATACAATACTTAGAGAACCCCAAAGATTCCACCAAGAAACTACTAGGGCTGATGATGCATTCAGCAAAGTAGTGAGATACAAAATTAATGTATAGAAATCAGTTGCATTTTATATGCCAATAATGAACTAACTGAAAGGGATATTAAAAAAAACAAGGATGTCAAAGACCTGTACTGGGAAAATTATATGACATTGAAGAAAGAAATAGAAGAAGACACAAATAAGTGGAAGCTCATACCTTGTTCATGGATAGGAAGAATTAACATCATTAAAATGTCCATACTACCCAAAGCAATCCTTAGATTCAAGGTTCCACAATTCCTGTCAAGGTTCCAACAATGTATTTCACAGAAAGAACAAATGTTTCAAAAATTTATATGGTATCACAAAAGGCCCCACATAGCAATAGTGATCCTGAGAAAGAAGAACAAAGTTGGAGGAATCATGGTAATATCAAACTCTACTATAAACCCATAGTAATCAAAACAGCATGGTACTACATATTTACCTTAACTTCTGCCAGGCATTTACATAGAGTAGAAGCAGAAAACCTTAATCCAATCAGAGATTGAGTTACTTCAAGGGTGAATTTTTTTGTTTGTTTATTTTGGTAAGACATTATATCTTTGTGCCCTGCCCCTTACAGTTTTATGTTGTCCTTTAGTATCCCAGATGAAATTTTGAGGCTTTATTAGAAATTCTTCATCATTTTTTGGGCCCCAAGCTCCGGGAGACTGCTGATAACTCTCCTTAGCTTGTCATTCTTCTAGCTCTCTTTTCTGCTTATGTTCTCCAGCACAGCCATTTAGAAATATGTAAATGTTTGTATGGAGAATATGACTTAGACTATCAGACTTATTTTTCTGCATTCTCCTTTCTCCTAAATATTTTTTTTTAAATGTGGGTTACTTGAATTTCTGAACTTTGATTTTTGTCTCACTATATCCCTGAGACTGTGGTAAGCTTCTCTCTTAGCAGGTGGTTTCAGCAAAATAAAACTTTATCCTCTCTGCCTGTGTTTCTCGCCAATCAGTTAAGTACTAAAGGGGGATGTAGAATGTTGGGTTCACTTCAGTGAGGTTTCCTTCACTCTAGGGTCGTTGCCCCTAAGATTCTATTTGCCTTCATAGCTCTTTGATGGAATAAAACACACACACACACACACACACACACACACACACACACACACACACACACTTTACTCCAGTTTTCTAGAGTTTCTTAGTGGGTGAGTTGGTCTGTTGTGTAAAGTTGTCCCTCACAGCCACAAGCAGAAGTTTTTAGTAAAGTTTTATAGTTTTCTTTAAATAGACTTTTTAAAGATTTTATTTATTTACTTTTAGAGAGGGCAAGGGAGGGAGAAAGAGAGGGAGAGAACCATATGAGAGATACATGGATCAGTTGCCTCTCACATGCCCCCAACTGGGGGACCTGGCCCACAACCCAGGCATGCACCCTGACTGGGAATTGAACCAGTGACCTTTCTATTTGCAGGCCAGCACTCAGTCCACTGAGCCACATCAGCCAGGGCTGATACACATACACATACATACACACACTTGTGTTTGTGTGTGTGTATCTATTTGTATATATCTTAAGTTTTATAGTTTTGTTGCTAATATAAATGGATATAAATGGTCCTTCTCCCCCCAGTATATTCTCTAATTGTTTATCGCTGGTGTTTACAAAGGTGCTGACTAGTATATTTTGGTGTACTGTTGGTCCATTTTATGGTAAAGTATTTATTCCATTGCAAACTGGTAATTTTTTCTTTTTTACTATATTTATTTTTTAGCTTCATTAATTAGCTAGGACTTTATAATAATATCCTGAATAGTAGTATTAGTCAGTTTTGCCTCCTTCCTTAGTTTATTGAGCATTCTTTTACCTTTTCATCATTACACATGAAGTTTTCTGTACACTTCATATAAATATCTTCTATTGAATTTGGATGTTCTTAAAATATATTCCTTAAGACAAGTTATTTCTTTTTACAGGTATAAGTATTATCTCTTATAAACATGTACCATTTCTTCTTGAAATCTTTTGAAAGTTTTAAACTAAAATGCAACCTTCTTTCCCAATTTTATACTCTCTTTTGTCTTTTCAAATTATGATTGATTTCTCATTCTCCAACTGGCTAAGAGAACAGTGTTTATAATGTTTCAGTTATTTAATTCTTCCTTAAAGTATATGTTACTTATTTTTTGTTTATCTCCTTGAGTACTTTTTACCTTTTAAAAATATCTACATCACTATTTTTGGTCCAATGTCTGTCCCGTGCTATATAGTCAATAATTTTTATGGAATTAATTATCACATTGATTATTTTGTCATAATATTTAACTGTTTATATTCTTCTATTTCTTTACTATTACCCTGGAATTGGTAGAGTTGGAAGTTTCTAATCCTAAGCAAAGCTTCAACCAAGGGAAAGATAGATAAATGTGGACCCAAAGCTACTTATACTCTGGTCTTGTTCTCAGTTGATATTTCTTTGAATTATTGAATATTAGACCTGGAAGTTTAGTCATCATCTAGTTCAACCTATTCATCTTACAAATGAGAAAACTGAGGCCCAATAGAGGAAATCAGTTACTCCAAACTCAGAGCTAATATTAAGTGTATTCCATAAATTTATCTGTGTGGGAGAAAGAGATGGAATCATACAGACATTATCTTGTTTTTGCTGTGTGGTAATTGCCATGAATTTTCTAGAGTCATTCCTCCTCTTGACATGTAGGCAGTATACAATGGCTGTGGAAAGATTAGCATTGGCTTAAGGCATTGGTGCAGCCTGTAGGAGACAGAAAAGAGCCTTTTTTTCCCTATCATTTTCTGGCATAGCAGACTCTGCTCTGATTCACCATTTATCCAAGTATGTACAATATTCTTTAGAAGGATTCTATACTATTGTTTTTCTGGATTTGGACAAATGAAAGTACTTTAGATAGACTTTGTTTTTGTTACCTTCAGTTGTTTTCTACCTTCAGGTATCCTGCTAAATTTATAGCAGAGATTCTTAAACCTTGAAATAAAGCTGAATTGTAGAGCTTTTGAGAGTGGTATATGAGTGAACTGAAAAAGCAGGGAGCAGAGAGGATTAATGTCTTTGGCTAAAATCAGAACACTCTGGGTTGAAGGACTACACAGCTTTTTCCTTTTAGACAGGTATATCAGATTTCTAAATCCCTTAGTGCTAGTTTCTACATGGCCTTATCCAAATCTCTCTATCATACAGTCTCTGCTGCCTTCCTAGAGTGGTGCCAAGTAGACCCATTGTGGAACTGTATTTCTTGCCAAAACTCAGTATTAATTCCCAGGGCCTAGGTCAACCCTGTATCTTGGCCAAATATATACCCCTGTATCCCAACAGGATAACTGAATTCTCACCATCATAGTAATTCCTCAGGAAGTATTCACTTTTTATTTGTTTATTTATTTTACATTTTTATTTTTTCAATTACAGTTTAATATTATTTTGTGTTAGCTTCAGGTATACAAAATAGTGGTTTAGACAATTATATACATTACAAAGTATTTCCCCAGTATTTTCAGTACCCACCTGGGATAATACACAGTTATTATAATATTATTGACTAAATTTGCTATGCTGTACTTTACATCCCCATGACTATTTTGTAACTGCCAATTTGTATTCTTAACCCCCTCCCCTTTTTCATAATGCATGGGAATACCACTTAATCAGGATTCAGGAGTATTGTGTTCAGTCCCTCTCTGACACTTATTAGTTCCTGGTTTGTGACCAAGTGAAAACCTCTTTATGTTTTATTATTCATTCTTTAAGTTAAAAAATTCTTACTCTGCTCACCTATCAGCATTGTGATAAGGATAAAAATCTGATAATGAATGGCAAAATAGTATCCAGCACAAATAATGCCCCATTTTAGTAGCATAATCTTTTATTACAAAATCATAAGCATGTAATTCTGTAACATAATAATATCACACTCAAGCATACCATATGACATTTTAGGTGAAATGTTTCCATTAAAACTATAAATTATTACACCCATATTATTACCCTACCAACCACACTCAAGAAGGTGTTACTTCTGCTGGACCCTGTATATCATAAGTGTATGATAGTTTATTATTAACATCACATCACTGCAACCATTTTTGGATGCCTATTATATGCTGTGTACTCTAATAAATTCAGTCCTTTCCCTCTCTCTTTCTGCTTCACTCTCTCCCCCTCCCTCTTCCTCCCTTCCTCCACACTCATCACACAATCCAAAAGGAGTACTTATTATTACCCTCCCCTTATAGATGAAGAAACTAAGTATATTATTTTCTATTGCTGATGTAACAAACTACTAAATATCTAGCAGCTTAGATCAGCACACATTTTAAATCTCACTGTTCCTGTAAGTCAAATGTTTGGTTGACTGAACTGGGTCTTCTGCTTAGAGAGCTTCACAAGGCTGAAGAAAATGCCAGGGCTGAATTTCTCTTGGGAGCTCTGAGGATGAATCTGCTTCCAAACTTACTTAGATTACTGACCACTTTCAGGTCCATGGAGGTACCCATTTCCTTGCTGGCTGTTGGCCAGAAGTTTTTCTCAGCTTCTAGAGGCCACTTACATTCTGTGCTCATGGTTTCCTTTATCTTCAAAGTCAGCAATAGAGTATTGAGTTGCTTCGATGCTTTGAATCTCTCCTGCATCTCTCTGATTTCCTCTTCTGTGTACCTCTTCTTCATTTAAGGGTCGTTGTGGTTACACTGGGCTCATTTAGATAATGTAGGATGATCTCTCTATTTTAAGGTAAGTTGATTTTTAACTAGTTAATTGGCAAAGTCTCTCTGACCATGTAATGTTAACATATACACAGTCATGATATTAGGGGTAAAGATAACAGGGGCAAAAAACTTGCTACCTTACTCAAAGAGACATTTTATTTAATTTTAATGTCTACGTTATTTCTATTTTACTTATTTATTTTTAAAGTTTATTTTTAATTACACTTAACATAGAATATTTATATTAGTTTCGGGTGTACAACACAGTGATTAGACATTATATAACTTATGAACTGAGCACCACAATAAGTTTAGTACCAATCTATCACTGTACATAGTAAGATATTATTGGCTATATTCCCTACACTGTACATTACATTCCTGTGACTTATTTTATAACTGTCAGTTTGTATGCTAAATCTCCTTTACTTTTGTCACTTATTCCTCACCACCCATTCTATCTGGCAACAATCAGTTTGTTCTTTATATCTATGAGTTTGTTTTTGTTTTGTTATTTGTATACTTGTTTTGTTTTTCAGCTTCTACATGAAAGTGAAATCATATGGTATTTGTCTTTCTCTGTTTGACTTATTTCACTTACAATACCCTCTAGGTCTATCAATGTTGTTGCAAATGGCAAGATTTTTCAAGGCTAATATTTCATTGTATGTATATTCACATATTTTTTATCTATTTATCTATTGATGGACACCTAGGGTGCTTCCATATCTTGCTATTGTAAATAATGCTACAATGAACATACAGGTGTATATATCTTTTCAAATTAAAGTTTTTGATTTCTTCATATAAATACCCAGAAGAAGGATCACTGGGTCATACAGTAGTTCTATTTTTAATTTTTTGAGGAATCTCAATGCTGTCTTCATAGTGGCTGTACCAGTTTACAATACCACCAGGAGTGCATGAAGGTTGCTTTTCCTCATATCCTTACCAATGTTTAATCTGTGGTGTACTTGTGATAATCATTCTGACAGGTGTGTGGTGGTATTTCATTGTGGTTTTAATTTGCATTCTCCTAATGATTAGAGATGTTCAGCATCTTTTCATGGGTCTGATGGCCATCTGTGTATTCACTGAAAAAATATCTATTCAGGTCCTCTACCCACTTTTTAATTGATTTTTTTATGTTGAATTGTATTGTATATTAACCTCTTATCAGAGATATCATTTGCAAATATCTTCTACTATTCAGCAGGTGGTCATTTTGTTTCTTTGGCAATGCAAAAGTTTTTTTTTTTTAGTTTGATGTGGTCCTGCTTTCTAATTTTTGCTTTTGTTGCCTTTGCCCTGAGAGATATATCCAAAACATATTGCTAAGACAGATGCAAAGACTTTGCTGCCTATGTTTTCTTCTAGGAGGTTACAGGTCTTACATTGTAGTTATTAACACATTTTGAGTTTATTTTTGTATATGGTGTAAGAAAATGGTTCAGCTTTTTTTTTTTTTTTTTT
>PVKU01012957.1:0-31921 GCA_004027475.1 Anoura caudifer | reverse complement strand
AATGATATAATAAAATCTTAATATATTTTTATTTAAAGTAAGGTAAGAATCTTGAATATAGAGTTAAAAGTTAAACAAGAACTGACAAAACATGAACAAATTTTGAAAAGTATAAGTTATGTGGGGCAAATATAAATACCACAGTGAATTAAGATTTGTTGATTTTACTGATTACTTACTATTATATTTTGCTTAGCAAAGTGCAGTTCACGTATAACATAATAAAGACTTGCAACTACAGAGCAAATATCAGCCCTGTGTACATCCGAGAAGAGCTCGATGCCTGGAAGAAGCTGAGTGATTTCATACTGAGCATAGCAACGTTCAGCTTTGGGGTGTGGAAGTGTGGTTCTAAGCAAACCCTGAAAATGAAAAAAGGTGAAACAAAGAGCTATATATTGCATTTGCAATAATGACACAGAAAGGTAAGTACATGTAGTACTTCCTAAAGTCCTTAGCACATGCCTAGCACACTCTACCCTGTTATAAACAGTACTTATCATTGTATAGCATCATCATAGGTTCAGAATGTTCTTATCACTCAATATGTGCCTTTTAAATTCCATGGTAATTGGATAATTATCATCAGAAGAAATTATCATTATATTAAGTTATCTGTTGAGGGTCAATTTTGTGTTGTATACTATTGGTAAATTGTTTAGTAAATGCTATCTCATTTAATCCTCATTTAACTGACCCATACAAGGATTATTATCTCACCAATGATATAACTGAGATTTTAACAACTTATCTGAGGTCACACAGCTAATGGTGGCAGACAGAAGATACAAAGGTCTTATCTATTTAGCTAAAAAACCTATGTTTTTCCATTCTATCAACCTATAAGTAGAGGAGATAACAACTTATTTCAGAAGTATAAATCAAGGAGAGGTAATTCTGAATCTTGAGTAAGTTAATTGAAAAAGTGATTATTTTAATTTGACCAATATTTCTTAAGTAATTTATATGACCAATATTATACTAGATGTTGGGAAACAAGATGAATACACAAAAATCTAATTTTACATTTAGAAGAGCTTCATATGCTATCTTAAAAAATTAAAATTCCTTGATGATAAATGCATTTAAAATTATTTTAATGTGACATCAGAAAGAATTTTATCAGGTTGCTCACTAAAGTTATAAGGTAACTTACTCTAAAATGCTAGGCAGTTGTTTACATTTTTTGTTTTACAAATTTGCTTTAAAACCATAAAAAGAATTAACAGTTTTTAAAAATAAATCCCACCACCTAATTTTTATTTTAGGTGTAGAATTACTAAGAAACTATGTCCACATTAAGCAAAAAGCGACATACATTTTTAAATTACAGGTGACCCTTGAACAACATGGGCTTGAACTATGCAGGTCCACTTACACCCAGATTTTTTTTTTCATTGATACCTTTGCTGGTTTTGATCTGCAGTTTTGAGTCTGCAGATGCAGAGGGCTGACTATGTGCATTGATATCTGCCATTTTAACAGTGAACTTGCCCATCCATAGATTTTACTATCTGTGGAGGATCCTGGAAACAATCCCCCATGGATACTGAGGGGCAACCAAGTTTTGGGGAAGTGAAAAATTATATGTACATTCTCAGCTGTGTGGGGGTCAGCACGCCCTCAACCCTCTTGCTGTTCAAGGGCCAACTGTACTTATTTTCTAAAATATAATCTGCCTTATTTTCAAGAACAACAAGTGCAGTATGTGACGGATGCAAGATGCAGAGTCAGAATCCGATTACTGTTCCCTCTACACCCTTGCCTCTTCCCTTTGAAGTTCAGGCAAGAAGTGAATGGAATTTAAGAAAAATGAAAAGCCTGGCTTTATATTCAGAGAAACATTTTCCAAAGATCCTATCTACTACCCAGATTTCCTAAGATATCAGACCCTTCTCATACACAGAATGAGGGTGTCCGTACTTCAAAGCAAACAGAACCTTTAGTACATTGCCAAGCCCCTGGTGAGATTCCTGAACTGAAAAATGTCTTGTATTTCAGATAAAAGCTCCTTTCTTCCTCAGTAAAGTCAAACCCAAATCCTAAGAGTCTACATATTTCTGTAGTCTTCAAATTGTTTCTTGTTTTCACTCCATAGTGTACTTTATATCACGCAATGGAGCAAAACTTTATTCAGAGATGAGGTAACCTAAGGGAACCACCCAGAGTCAGACGGACTGACTTTGCTGCTCCCTAGCAACATGATCTTACTAACAATAGGTGACTCAGTTTCCTTTTCTGTAAAACTCCTTCTTCTGTTTTCTCAAGGAGAAAACTGACCCTGCTGGATACTAAAGGTGAAAGTGCCCCATGGGGTTCCACCAGAGAAGGAAACATGGGCTTCTGACTTCTCATCGCCATCCATGCTATTTTCCTACCTGTATGGTTTATAAATGTGATAAATGCTGCACTTTACTGACTGACTGGTCATGCTTCTGCAGAAGGATAAATATAAAGCATTACCTGAAAGAGTAATGCAGACAAAATGCAACAGTCGGATCTCTTTGCAACGTCCAACTCCTTAATGAATCTAAATAAGTATAAGGAAAAAAACTGATTCAAGACAATTTTTCAAAAGTATTTTTATACAAACACATCTCTAATACTCACAGACTTCCCAAAATTAAAGTAGTCTTTGTTATTCTAAAAGTGCTACATACTCTCATAAGATCTAGAACAATGAGAAATGTTAAAAGTAAAATAAAACAATCAACTGTAATCCTACCACCTAAACATGTTTAGAAGTAGCCTTTGGCCAATTTCCTTCTAGACTTTTTTCTAGTTATTCACACGCACATTAAGACTAGAATTATGCAATATACATTACTTTATAAACAGCTGTTCCATTCATGGACATAATTAATTACATCATTACTTTATATAACTTAAATATTTTTATCATGTGAATATACCATAACATAAAAGTACTCATCACCATTTTGATTTTTCCAACACTGAGGTGAGCACTGTTGTACCTATACTTTTGAGCACTTGTCCTATTAGTTCTACCACATAAATCCTTAGAGGTGGAATTTCTTGGGAAAAGGAGGTGCACAGTTTTAAATTTTTAAAGAGTATGGTTAAATAACTCCCCCCCAAAGATTAAAACACTGCATTTTCTAAGTATGTTATGGACACATTGATGCTATTATGTCTCTCCACCAAAGACAATGGAATGTCTCTGAATTTACTGTCTGATTTTAAGTCTGTTAGAAGACTTTGAGTTTCTTTTCATGTGGGTCTTGATGGGAGTAAAAGACAGAAAACTATATAAGAACAACAATTAAAATAAAATTTAAAAGAAGACATTCACATCTAAAGCTATAAACCATATTACCTTCTCCTCAATTGTATTTAGATAAAACCACTTGGCTTAACTATGTTAACTACATTAATTGTCAATCTGAGTTCAGCTTCTCTATGTGAGTATTCAGGTGTGGTGTTCTGCCCTTCTGAACAGTGGGGAGATGAGTTTCTCCCACTCAGGGAATCTCTGAGAACAGCCAAGCTCCCTGTGGTATCACATATCCTGTGGAAGTCAGACTTCCAGCAGGATAACCGGGAAATGACTTCCTGTTGGTTGAAAATCAGTAGATAACAGCCTCCGAGGCTGGGGGCAGCTGAGGGGCCCAACGGCAGGAATGCTGTAGCAGCTCTTTCTCGAGCTGTGAACCTGTCTCAGCTTTCCCGTTCTCTGCTGCCAGGCTCTGCTAAGTCACAGCCCAGGCTTGTGTGGGGACTGTGTCTGTGTGCGCATGTGTGCCCCCCCGGAGGGCGAGACAATCAAAGGTGACAAATTTTTTTAAAAAATTTACTGTTTGATACTTATAAATGAGGTAATTTCTTTCTTCTCTTGCCCAAGCATGCTAATTTTCTGAAAACAATGTGATTATTAACTAATTATTTTTTTTTTAATTTGCTCTCTAGCGCAAAATACTATGCAGGTTTTTGCCCACCACACCACACCCCAGGTTAGCCATAAATATAACCACCAGGGAGGTGAAGGAAGCCTGTACCTCCACCCCTCCACACTTTATATTTTTAAATATGGAACACATCCCAAATCTGTGCCATCTTTGCACAGGGCCACGCTAATCGCCCTGTGTCATTCAACTTTAGCCTAAGTGCTGCCTAAGTGAGCACTGCCCCCCTCCATGCCTTTGAAATCTCTCACATTAATCAAACATTTAGGATATCCGTGAGTGTTATCCAGGTGTAGGCACTGTGTGTGACAGGCTTTCACGTAGGTTATGTGTGATAGGCTGAATAATGGGCCCCACCACCTAAGACATCCATGTCCTAATTCCCAAAACCTATGAACATGTTACCTTATATGACAAAAATAATTTTAAAAGATTTTATCAATGTGATTAAATTAAGGACCATAAGATAAAGTTATCCTGGATTACTTAAATTTGTTCAATGTAATCACAGTGGTCCTTATAAGATAAAGGCAGGGAGGTAAGAGGAGGAGATCTGAGGGTGGGAACAGAGGTGAGAGAGAGACTGACTGGAGGGTAGGAGGCTGTCGGTCCTGAAGACAGCACATGAGCATGGGCCAAGGAATGCCAGTGGCCTCTAGAAGCTAGAAAAGACAAGGAAACATTCTCCTGTAGAGCCCGTGGTGGGAGCACAGACCTGCCAACGTGTTGATTTTAGGGCTTCAGACCTCCCTGAGTATAAGATAATAAATCTGCGTTGTTTTAAGCAGCAGTGGGAAATTAACACCTTATGCACTGGTGTCCTCATGAGAAGAGGAGACGAGGACACAAGACACATGCAGGAAGACAACCATCCAGAGGGGTGAGGAGAGAGACCTCAGAAGAAGCCAACCCTACCAACACCTTGAACTCAGACTTTTAGCCTCTAGCTTTGTGAGAAATATGCTTCTGTTGTTCCTGCCACCCAGTCTGCGGGAATTTGCCCTGCAAATTGTGTCATGTGGCTCTCACCACCAAGGTTTGAAGATGAGGACAGCAAGGCTCAGAGTAGATGAGCAACTCGCCAAGGGCCACAGAGCACACAGGAAGCTCTTGAATCAGGCCCGAGTGTACCTGCCTCCACACGGCTATTCTTGCTCCCATGACAAATGTGCATTCACTCATTCATTCAGTCCTCCAACACAAAGTCACTTAATGCCAACTCCATGCAAGGCTCTCAGGATATATCCAAGCAAAGCAAAGGCCTGTGCCCATGTGACACTCACATTTCAGAGGTGGAAGGTAATATGGGGAGAGGAGAGCACCATAAACAATGAACATCACAAACAAGTAGATGGAATGAGCCTCTATGTTATGGACATAGGTGCAAGAATCCAATATGTGTGAGGCATGGCTTTCCATGTGACACAGGTGGGCACCCTACAAAGGGAAGCTATTAGCTACTGTGTGGGTCATTCTAACTTCACACTCACTGGGCTATCTTTGCTGATATGACTGCTCCTTGCAAACAGCCCCAAATGCCAACTCTGGACAGAAAGTCCTCGCTGTAGTCCTTGTAACCTGGAGGTGAAGAGCTGTCGGTGGCACTGGTGAGCGAGGTGCCAAACTCTTTCCATGTATGCAGCACATCTTCTTTTCGGAATATGTCATCAAGCGCTTGACACCAACACTTAAAAGCAGCCCTAGAATAGAAACAAAGCTTCATGCCATTCATTCTCTGAGACTTATGTCATCAGATCTTTCCAAAAGGGAAAGTGAATGCACTGAAGAAATACTTTAATTAAAATCTATACCACTTGTGTATTATGTATGCGTAACCATTTCTCTCAGGTAGCATTTGATGAAAAATAGCAATGTATTATTATTGAAGAAATAGAAATTATAAAAGATAACATTTCTCACAGTAATTTAAAAGTTTTTTTCAAACAAAGCTTTCCTTCCTTTAGTAGACTCCTAAAAAATTCTACCTTTTCTTTCCTGCGAAGACAAGAAGACTTCCAAGTTGATGCAATGCCTGAACTTTAAGACTTCTTTGATTGCTGGCTTGGAGAACATCTGTATTTTAATCAAGTAAAAGAACAAGTCAGTTCCTGAAAAATATTTCCTTTATATTTGCAAAAATATTTTAAGCTGCACTATTCCTTAACTGTGTACATAAGCAACCTGCAAGACACTAGTGCCTTCAAATGCTGCACGTTATATACACAGAAAGACAGTAAACAATGTGCTGTTTGAACATGGTGGAGTGGGAGATTGGGTCCAACCAGAGGCACAGAGCATGGAAAAAGTGAAATATGTGTCAGGTCGGTAGAAATGGTTGAGAAGAGAAACGCAGAAAAGGCATGCAAGGTAGACAGGGCTGGGTCTATCTGGCAAAGCTGTGTGGCTGGAGTATGGTTTTCTAGGGAGGGTGAGGAAGGAGGTGGTGGTAACATCAGAGGCATCTGGATGGCTTGTGGCAAAATGTGGACATTACTCAATAGCACATGGGAAGCCTTGAAGGGTTTGTTTCTGAGTGGGGATGTGACGAGATTATACCATATGAGATGCTTCCTTTTACTCAAATGCAAAAACAAAACCCAAACAAAACTTTCACATCACCTGAATTTGGGGGGGGGGGTGTTTCAGAGTTTTTGACAAATGCATGCATTCAAGGGCATGTAGCCAAAATACCCAAACTACACGGCAGTGATTTCTAATGAAATCTGTTCTGTCCTCTAGAGGTATTTTAGAATCTTAGGAAGGGTTTTGTTAGTTGTCACAACAGGGCACCTAATGTTGCAATGTTTCATAGGTGAAGACCAGAGACAGTAGGTGGTCTTTTCCCAATGGTAAAGGAAAAGGTGAGAAACCTGTTTATACATTTTATACATAATAAGGGTACATTTGTGTGTTTTCAAAATGTTCTGAATTTGTCAGAAATGCAACCATGCTCTTTTTTTGTTCAGAACATTACCTACATTTACTTGCTATTTTAGAAAACTATGCCACCAAAAGTGGCAGCACTGATGCTACATGTCACCAGCACCAGCACGGAGCCGCGTTGCACCCACAGCTGTGACAGGCGTGGCGGTCCCACATACAGGGCACGGGCATCGCATGCTTCACTGACCTGCTGCTGCTTGAGCCTTACATAGCAGAGTCTTTTATTATGAAGTGACTGATTTGTTCCATATTTTATGTTTACAGCTTCACATTGAGTTAGGGGGGAATAATACATGTAGAAAGAATATATCAAATATAAACTGCATTCCAGAGAGTATAGGGGGATTATACGATGTCTGCTATAGAAAAGGGAGGTGCTAGGTCCTCAACATGGGTTGAGTACGTATTGCTGACTGTGTAAAAGCCAAACCAAGTGGAAGGACAAAGACAATGAAATCAGCTGGAGCAGAGCAAAAGCACTGGACGTGGCCACATCCTGACAGGCGGTTCACAGGTTCAGTTAAAGGTGGATGGGTGGAGGATGGCCTAGGACCTCGAGATGGGACAGGCAGGCTGGGGGGAAGTGGGGAAGGGGCAGTGCTGGAAGCGTCTTGTCTCAACACTGCTCTGTCGGTGCCTGCTAGGGCGTAATGAATAGATTCTATTTTAGGCTCTTTCATCCTATTTTTAAAAACAGCACTTCAGGACCAAATGTAATCTCCAACATCAATGCACGTTCAACATCACACTGAAAAATAAATACATAATGAATAAATCTTACCAATAGTTTTGTAAAACGAAGAAATTACGAGCCCGAGTTGTGAATAGGGAAGTTTGCTTTTCTCCACCGAACTAAAAACTCTGAAGTGTTCCTGAGACAGGTCGGGAGGGGCTGGCATGTGCATCTCTTCTGTCCCCACGCAAAACTCCACCTTTCCAGGGGTCAGTTTTGAAATGTTTATTCCTCCTTTGACTCCTATTCATAAAAAAATAACAAAGAAATTTAAAATGGAAAAAAGGAGGGAGGTTGATGGTGAAGAAAAAGGTAGTAGAAATGGAAAGGGAGAGGAACGAAAATACTTTGTGTGTGGCTGAGACTCACTTGCAGCTTGAGGAACTTGGTTTCCTTACACTTAGCATCTGGAATCATTTCTGAGGAGCACAGGTGGGTGTGGAGGGCTCTGCACTCGTCATGTCACAGTCTGCCAGAATGGCAGTGTTGAGAGGACGCACTGCTACTCCCGGGGTTTGGTGACAGTTACACCAACTGAGTTTACCCTTCTTAAAGAGCTTCGAAGAGGCAGATGTTAGTTTGCCTCTGGGGCAGACACCTCTTCCCCACATAGGTCGCTCTGACCTGAGGGGGGAGGGAATGGGAAAGTGCTGTCTCTTTGTAAGATCAGAGAGCACACAGAAAAAAGAGGGTAAATATTCTAGGGGGGAGCATTCAAAAGCTGCAGAGAGAGAGCAGGACTGGGATAAACTGCTGGGAACATTCTGGCATGTGTGTGACATGCTGTTGAGCTGCTCAGCTCCTGGTGACATCATGCACGAGTGATGCCCACAGTGTCCTGTCCTCAGTAACCCAGCGTGGCTCCTGTAGACTCATGGGGTCTTTTATGGAATCAGTCTGTCTCGTATTTGGTCTCCTCTTTTCCTTGTCTTCTATTTTCCCCAGCATTATTGCCTTTTCCAAAGAACCTGGTCTGCTCGTAATGTGCTCAAAGTAGAATGCCTTTTTTTTTGGTACCTCCAGCAATGTTTCAGACTTACTGTACCTTAGGGCCCTCTTGTTTGTCTTCCTGGGGTCCAGGGTATCCATGGAGCTCCCCCAAACCTATATTCCAAATGAGTGTTTGATTCATATTTCAATATTTCAAGTGAGTACTTTGGTACCAAGTGAGATTGAGAGTGAGTTGATGTAAACCATTCTTAGGAATCTCATTTCCTTTTCTTACTCATGCCCTTACTCATTGCCAGTGCATGCCGTAATTGAAAGGACGTTAAACATGAGATGGAGAGCTCATTTAATGTAATGTGAGTCTTCGGACAATGCAACCAAAAACTGCGGGGGGCACATCATTACCTGCTGCAGGGGCAGCACCAAAAAAACATACATCCATGTATACATACATACAAACATAAATAAAACTTTGGCCAGTGGTTGTAAAAAAATATTGGTCAGGTTTCTAAAAGATCAGTTCAGTAGATATTAGCATCTTAAGTATAAGTTTAAATCTATTTTTAATGACTTTAAAATATAATTATTGAATATTTTAAGTTTGTTCTTTATTTTTTAGTATTCTAATGAATTTGAACACCAAGAATCATAAACATAAATTAGGATTTAAAAAATTTTTTAAATAACCTAAATACAGATAAATTTGACTATGTTCTTCTTTGAGGTCACCGCTTAATCACTCAAAGCCCTGCTTTCACTGTGTTCACAGATCAATAGATGCTGAGGAGGGAGAAATACAAAAAAGGTAATGTAACCAATGATATTGATGAGCACCTTGTTTTAGGCTAAAAAAAATCTAAGATAAAAATCTATGTTATTAACCAGAAATCTTATTGATGCTTATATTAAAACACATCCATTTCTTTGACATTGATAAAGCAGTGTTTTGGTAAAAGGTTCTAGTTAATTCAGTATGAATCGATTCATCTACTTATGAAAATTAAACAAGACTAGCACCACACTTCCAAAGAAAATGGTTAAGAACATAGATATACAAAGTCAAAAAATTAACAAATATTGTTTCCGTATGTACTCTACACAGGGAGTATGGCAGTTTCACAGAAGGCACAGAAGCAGACAAGTGAGACAGTGCCTGGGCTGGAATCCAGGGGGAGAGAGATGATGTGACCCACTAGGCAAGAAGAAAGTGAAAGGCAGCCGTGAGTGGGCTTGTCAGCGGGGAAAGGAGGCACCTCTGGCAGGATATGGCAAGTCCACAGGGGGCCACCCCCACCTAAATAAGGACTCAGACTTACAGAGCAAGTATTTTTACCTTGTGTCTGTGCAAGAAATAATGAAAGCAACTTTCTGCTGTGTCGGATTGCTCTGTTGTGATATTTGGATTTTTCCAAAGTCTCTCTAAAACATCTCAAAGTGTCTGTTACATCCACGGGCACACAGATGAGCTCTTTGGCTTGGCTGTACTCTGAAAGGAAAAGGAAAAGTAAGGCTGGGGATGAAATGCCACAGCAAGCCAACTAGCAGCAAAAAACTCTAATTCAGAGAATTTCTTAGTCCCAAACTAAAGCTGCTAAATTCAAAGCCCCCAGGTATGAAGCAGGTATTTCAACACTCAGATCATTTTTCAGCATATTTGAAAGTCCTTTTTTTTAAATTAAAAAAAAAAGAGAAAACTTAGAAAACTTTTGGTTCTTATGAAATGCAAAAAAACTTTAGATCTTGCCAATTTTCCTTATGAAGCCTCCTACTTTATTCTTGCTGAACATAAAAGATAAAATAATTTCCTCCTTTTCAGCAGCCTCTTCAAAGCTGGGGTGCTTTGGGAAAGAGAAGAAAGGAGGAAACAGAAAAGCTTGAAGATGGGCAACCCCTTTCTTAAGAGAAAGAAAAGATGGTTTCTGATATTGGAGGGAACAGAGGAAATGAAGATGGTGCTGTGAGTGAGTATGAAACTAACAAACAGTCCTGAACAAATGGCCGGAGAAGAGAGTTGCTGCAAGGTCTCTGGAGAGGAAGTGACCATCCAAGAATTAGGCTGCAGATTTGCATCTTACAGCATGAACCAGGCTCACAAAAACAAGAAATACAGGGTTCAGATGGAGTAACGAAAGAATCTCCTTCTTCAACAAGTTGAACAGGTCGAATACTTGCTGTGAAACGTGAGGTCTTGATAGTACAGCACCTTTCATGGAATGGAGCTGCAAGAGGTTAAGAGGCAAGACCTTTGCCCTTAAGAGTTTACAGTCTAGCAGAAGAGATGCAGCATTCACTACCGACATATTCAAGTCATATGTGCAGAGGGTGCTTCAGGCTAACGGGAGGAAAAGATACAGAGATCAGAGTAGGGAGGAAAGGATGAGCTAGAAAGACCTCCTGGGAGAGAAAGTATGCCAGCTGTGTCTTAAGGGATAGGAAAGATTTGATTAAGAAGAAAAAGGCAAGGGGTTTTTAGATTATTAGAATAAGAATAGCTGAAGTTGACTGAGCTGAGCACTTACACTAGTGCTCAGGGACTATTATAAATAAATTAGTCTCATTGAATCCTAGAAGCAACTGTAAGAGGCAGGTACCAATTATATCCTCATTTTGCAAACAAGGAAAGAAGGCATAGAGAAGTCCGATAGCTTCCCTCGGTCACAGAACTGGTTTGTGCAAGAAGTACGGCAGCGGCAGTGAGGGTGGCAACTCAGGCACAGTGAGATGACATAGCCAGTCCTGCTGAACTGAGAAGGCTTAGTCAGCCAGGGGCTGAGGCCCTTGCTGAGTAAGTGGTCTTCCTCCTCTTTCATGGGTTGCTGAGCAAGGGTTTTGAGTAGGAGACCCTGACAGAAAGAAAGTGGTGTTTTAGGAAGAGTTAGCCAACAGTTGTACGCATTGCTGACTTTAACAGAAGGAGGTTGGTGGCTGAGAGACTGACAACATTGTGTCATTTGATCCTGACTAAGGTAGTACAGTGGAAACAAGGGAGGGCCACCGGAAGCTTCCATTGTTGAAGCAACAGGAAAATGACTAATTAGCAACATGGGGAGAAAAAGAAAAGGGGGTAGGAATTAGCTATTCCCCATTCTTTCAAAGCCAATGACTTTGCTTCCTACTTGACTTGAAAAAAACTGAAGCAATCTAAAGGGCTTTCCCATAAGCCACCACCAGCGTACCGGCCCAGCCCGCAGGGCCCATGCCCATCCATACCTCAAGGGCATCACGCCAGCGGTTCCCCTTCCTCTGAATCAACAATTTTTTCCCCTTTTACTGAATCTTTCCCAGCAGTATATTTTACTGTTTTTCCCTATCTTTAAAAAATTTAAAAATTTTACGTTCATTGCAGCATTATTTACAATGGACAAGAGAAACAACTAAAGTGTCCACCAACAAATGAATGGAGAAAGAAAATGTGGTGTACGTAAACAGCAAAATCAGAAAGAAGGAAATCCTGCCATTTGTGACCACAGGGATGGACCTTGAGGGCCTTATGCTAAGTGAAATAAGTCAGACAAGGAAAGGCAAATACTGTATTACCTCACACGTGGAATCTAAATAAACCAAAAGCATTGATACAAAACATAGAATAGATTGGTGGTTGTCAGAGGGGAGGTAGGGATGGGCAAAGTGGGCGAAGAGGGTCAAGGAGTAAAACTTGCAGTTATAAGATAAATAAGTTCTGGGCTATAATGTACAGCATGGTAACTATATTTAAATTTCTTTTTAAAAAGAAAAAAAATTAATTTAAAAGTATAAAAACACCTTTCCCTTGACCCTACTTTCCTCTCAAGGTACCATCTTATTTCTCTACACCATTTTACAACAAAACTCAAAAAATTCCATATTCATTGTTTCCGATTCTCTTGAACCCACTTAAAAATCACACTCCCCTCTGCCCACATCATTCCACCCCCAGCATCTGCATGTGGCTAAATATGTTCAACTTTTAGACTTTACCTCACTTCCATTTTCAGCAGCACTAGACTCAGTTAATAATTCTGTCCTCTGAAATACTTTCTTCACTTGGCTTACAGGTCCTTTTCCAGCTTCGCTGGCCATTCCTCAGTCCTCTTTGCTAGGTGTCCTCATCAACCCAACCTCTTAATCCTGGGAAACCTCAGGGTTCTAATCTTAGACTGCCTCTCTTTTCTTAATTTATACACACCCCTTTGATAATCTCATCTAGTTTCATGGTTTTAATATCATCCATATGCTAGCAGCTCCTAAATTTATATCTTTGGTCCCAACTCCCTTGAAGTCCAGACTCATCTATCCAATTATCTACTCTGCTGTGCATTCAACAGACATCTCAAATTTAACAGGTCCCCTGCTAATTTCCTGATCTTTTCCTCCTAAACCAGCTCCTCCAGTAAGTCTTTCCCTATCTCAGGCCAAACACTAGAATCATCCTTGACTTCTCTTCTTCTCTCATGCTCCAAATCAAATTCACAGCAAGTCCTAAAGGGTCCCTCTTCAGAAAATATCCAGAATACCACTGTATCTCACCAGCTGTACCCTCCACTATCACTTCCACTATGTTCCAAGACCTCATCATCTTTTAAATTACTGCAATTGCCCTGGTAACCAGTCTCCCTGTCTCCACTCTCAACATAGCAACCAGGGGACTCCTTTTAAAGTGTAAGTCACCTCATGTCACTCTTTTGCCCATGACCCTCCATTGGCTTACTCATCACCTAGAATGAACACCAAAGTCCCAAAAGTGACTTATAAGTCTGGATATGAGCTGGCTCCCCATGACTGCTCTGACACCTTCTCCTATATTCTCGACCCTCTCCCTCCCACCCCAGACATGCTCCTACATGCTCCATTGAGCCAAGCTTGATCATCAGCTCTGCCCTTTTGGGTCAGATTCTCCCCTAACCTTAGAGCGCTCGAGAAAAAAATTTGCTAGGTATCACTGGTCATGGGAAGGAAGGCACTTTATTCTGACTAATTGTGACAGCATGGTCATTTTTAGATGAGTCTGCATACTAATTGCAGGTTTCACCTTGAGTCATTATCATGAAAATGGTGGCATCCTGCTTAGACCTCTTATAAGACTCCAGGACCTCAAGAGCGATATTTTGGCCCACACTTTTGAGCTTACTAGGCAAATTTTTTAGGATGCTGAATTTTTTTCAGTGTTCTGACCTTGATCATTAGCATGTTTATAAGCATGGTGGCTCTTGTGCATGTCACCATGACATGTCTGCAAGATAGCAGCCACTCTGCCTGGCTATCCTGCTCCCTCAATTCCCCTCTCCTCTAAGCTCACATGGTCCTATGTGATTCCTGACAAGGCGCGCCCCCACTTCTCCCACCACCACCCTTATGCACAACAACTGAGGACTATAGATTTCTGCTCTCTTTTTCTTACAAGAATTCATGAGCTCAGATTTTATCTGTTTCTCCTTAGAGGGTGAGATCAGGGGAAAAAGCCAGCAAAAGAAAAGGAGGAAGCTGGAAGCCCTCACGTATTCATATTTTGGGAAAAGTCAGTTACTTTCTCTCAGTCTTCAATTTAAATACCTGTCAAAAGTGGGATGAAAATTATTTACCTCCGAGGTTATTATTTTAATCTGTCTGTGAAGCATCCAGCATAGTGCCCATCATGGAGGAAGCACTCAACAGATACAGGCTCACATTATGACTGTTAGTCATAGATCTTTACAATCTACATTAACACTTACCAGTACCAGGCACCATGCAAGGCACTGAGGAGATGAACAAAGCAGACATACTCCGTCTCTCACAGAACTTACATTATACAGTAAAAATCACAAAGGGCGTACCCGGGACAAGAGAGACAGGAGGAAATGGGGGATGTTTGCCATCTTTCAAATAGGGGGTCTGAATAAAATTATCCTCCTGCTACAGTTATCAAATATCTGCTCGTCAATCATTCTTTTTTCTCTAAACTATATTTTGCTATCTGATTTTTATTTGTTCAAGCTTTACTATACCCTTTTTATGGTCTAATCAGGATTCTGTTTGGTGTTTTGAAATAAACGATGCAAAACAATGAGGAAATAGCAGCTTCAGAGGCCTTATCCTAGCAACTGTCTCATGGGGGTCCCTGTCTGAAAACCCCCACGGATAACGCAAGAAGCTATTTCAAAGCCACTAATAGTCTCAACAGTTTGGAATAGGCGAGAAGAAGAGATGGAAGAACAGGAGAAGGAGGGAAAGAAAAAAGAATAGAATTACTGTGTCTCTCATTGTACCAACGTAGACATTAAAACTAAAATGCCAATCACTCCTGAAATATGGATCTACTGAGGAAAACTCCCAGGGAGGACATGAAATTTGTGCTCCTTTCTACACATTTGGTCACATCAATCCAAATGCCCAGAGGCAGTAATAAAACACACCTGCCAAAGGGTTGAAAATTCCAACATACAGGAAGACTGAAAAATCCTTTCAGGAAACTTAAATATCAATAAGGTCAAGACTCAAGAATGAGAGAACGTACAAAAACAGTTATAATAAAATACATACCCATAGAGTTACCTCCCCTAGAAGCTTAACAAGCAGGCAAGTTACTCATCCATACAAAAAATAATCTATAAAGTAAGGTATTCTCACTTCTCCAAACCCTACAGAGACCTTACCAAATTACATATGCATTATTAAATAGTTAGAGGGAGAATGGAATGCTTTTAAATAATGAGAACACCAAATGTTCCCAGGCACTGGAGCATTACAACATCTGGTCTGCAGGATGAAATGTATCAAACATTAGTAACGAATGCTATTACGCCAAAAGAAAATCCATGATGTTCTAAAGAAGCAATTTGGTGTTGAAAACATCAAGAACATACTTGGTGCTTTTAAAAAGTTGCAGACATGTCATGGTGACGGACATTTGACCCACCATGTTTATAAACATATTAATAATGATCTGAGTTCAGGCACTGAAAAATCTAACAGCCTAAAAATTTGCCAAGCAAGCCCAAAAGTATGGGCCAGAATGTTGCTCCTTGTCACAGGGGTCCTACAGGCTCATAAAGAGCTCCAAGCAGGATGCCACGATTTTCATGATTCAAGGTGAAACCTACAGTTAGTATGCAGGCTCATCTAAAAATGACCATGCTGTCACAATTAGTCAGAATAAAGTGTCTTTCTTCCCACAACCAGTGATATCTAGCAACATTTTTTCTTGAGTGCTCTAAGGTTAGGGGAGAATCTAACCTGAAAGAGCAGAGGTGATGATCAGGCTTGGCTCAGGGGAGCATTTCGGGGCTGCACAAACAGACCAGGATTTGAATCACAGTTCCGGTACTTACTAGTAACACTTCATTTTCTCATCTGTAATGTAGGCATAAAAATACCTACTCCTAAGATATAGAAACTAAAGAAGCTAATGGCTGTGAGGTGCTAAAAATAGTGCCTGGCCCCGTTAGTTATTATTGCCATTATAATACTTTTTAGATTTTTATCCATTCAAATATTTCTGCTCTAATCATTGCTCATACTGGCTTATACCTGCATCCTTGTTGAGAATCATCCCAAAGGATTGCTGCAGCTTGATTCCACCTGCTGTCCTTTCTGTCCCACCACCCACCGTCTGGGCATTCCAAGTGTAACTTGAACAACAGGCAAGCAAAGTGCTGTTCAGAGATAATGCTCCCATCATCAATAAGCACCTACTGGTCACCTGGGCCTAGAATTTTATACTAGGTCTGTCTTTCCTATCTGTCAGATAGTCATTATTTTGATAACAAGCATCTTTACACATTTGCTCACATTTCTTGTCAGTCCTTTTTTCATACGAGGGGATAGATAATATAAATCACATTCTGAGTTATGGATCAAGATCAAGAGAAGCAGAATATGCTCAGGAAGAACCACACTCTGATTGGAACCAGTCACATGTGACTGACCACATGGGTGCTCCCGCTGAATATGAGGGGGATCTGATTTATCATGAACAGTAAAACCTACAACGTCACGGCCACCAGCTTCACTCCATGCTGCTCTGCATCCCTTCTATCCTCCCTTCCATTTCCCTCAGTGGCCAGCCCACTCTTTCACATTCTGGAATCTCCTACCCTATCGACCTTGGCTATGCTTTCAACCCCCTGCTTCATTAAGAAAATCTTCAGTACCCAATGAGAATGCCTTTGACTTCTACCCTTCCCACCTACACACTTACCCACATTTGAACCTATCCTCTTTGCCCCTTCTGCCCTGGGTGCTCCACCCTCCTGTCCAAGCCAATTCCCTTGCATGCCATTCCCTGCCTGTTTCTCCACAAGCTCCTTGGCCTATCAAATATCTTTCCTGTCTCTAAGCTCTCTCTCTCCACTGGCTCTTTCCATTTAATATAGAAATATGCTCCTTCTCTGTTATTAAAAACAGACAAACAAAACAAAGACCTCCTGAGCTGCACATTTCCTTCTAGCTGTCGCCAGCCCTGTCTTTCTTGGCTCTGCTGAAATGCTCTGCTCTGCTTGCTGAAATGAAAGGCAGTTCTCTGCTCAGTGACTCTGTGCAGGCACAGCTCACCAGGACTGCGGCCCCCACTCAAAATACCTCCACTCCCCTCCACTACGTCCTTGAAGTCACTCTTGTTATGTCACAGAGTCACAGAGTCATTAGTTCAACAAATAGATATTGAGTGTCTGCTATGTATCACACACCCATGAAGGTATTTGGATTATATAAATGCACAAAACAAAGATCTTTGCCCTCACAGACCTTACATTGTATCAGGGAGACAGAGTAGTAATTAATAAATACCATAAAACACTGAATTACACAGTACATGATGGGTGGTTTACGTGCTTCAGAGAGAAAAAAGGAAATGTCTGGCAGGATACGAGGAACTGGGAGGAAGCAAGCAGGGTGCAGTTTTAAATACAATGGCCAGGGTACGCCTCCTTGAACAGGTGTGGCATACACACAGACTTAAAGTAGGCGAGGGGTTTATCAGGCAGACATCTGGATGGGGAAGAGCAGTTCAGGAAGGGGACACTGCTAGAGTAAGGCCCTAAGATGAGAGTGTCACAGCACAAAGACCAGTGACAATGACCACCCACATGCAACAGACGGTCTATCCTCACGTGTGAGCTCTCTGACTGTTGACCGCTGCCTCTTGCTCGGTCTCTCACCTGGGCCTTGTTTATACTGCTCTCATCCATTGTACCTCCCGCCTCTTAGGCCACCTCCCAGCCTCTTTCAGACATTGTTCTTCCTCTGTTTGCTCCTGTGACTGACATTAGGGCTCTTCATGTATCCCGTGTCTCTTCATCCTCAGGCTACAGAGTAGGACCGCGCTTCCCTACCCCTTCTGAAGTTAGATGTGGCCATGTGGCTTTAGCCAATAAAGTATCAGCAGAAGTGTGGTGTGTCACTTTCAAATAGCAGCATGAAGAGCCACCATATGATTTATATATAACTCATGAATATAAAATTATAAAATATAAAAAGACTATATAAAATCAATTCTTTGTCCTGCCTGTAGAGTGGAGACAATAACAGACCTTCCACATTAGGTGGTTGTAAGCTAATACAGGCATACCTTGTTTTATTGCATGCTGCTTTTACTGCATCTTGCAGATACTGCATTTTTTTTAATAAATCGAAGGTTCGTGGCAATCAGGCATCAAGCAAATCTATCAGCATCATTTTCTTGCTAAAGGGTCTCATTATGGTTAGCATTATTTTTGGCAATAAAGTATTTTAAAATTAAGGTATGGAAATTTTTTAGACTAAATGCTATTGCACACTTAATATACTACAGTATAGTGTAAACAACTTTTATATGCACTGGGAAAGCAAAAATAAATGCATGTGGCTTGCTTCCTTGCGATAATCACTTTATCACAGTGGTCTGGCACCAAACCCGCAGTCTCTCCAAGTTAGGCCTGTACTCACAAAGTACTCACAAAGCACTCACAGGAGTGCCTGGTGTCCAATGAGTAATAATAATTCCTTTACTGGGGTTGTTATAATAAGTAAGACATTTATGTAAAGCCATTGGCATAAACATATAGTGTATGCACTTGTGGTCTGGTTTCAAAGTCTGTGCTCTTAGCCACGGACTGCCTGCCTCTCGGTATAACTGCCCTAAAGGGTAACACTAGTGTTCTGTTCCCTGCCTTGGAAACACTTGTGGAAGTTGTGTTAACATGGAGACTCCCTTAGCTCATGATGAGCAGCAGCTCAGTACTCAACCTCATCGAACACAGGAGCACAGGCAAAAACACCAGACTTCCCTCATGTTACGGCAATTAGATTTGGGGATTGCTTGGTGCTGCTACACAGCCTAGCCCATTTTGACTGACAGAGCTTCCAAAATGAGGCCATTCTAAGATCTATACTGCACATCTGTCTCCCTGGGTGACCTCACACAAGGCCCTGATTTCAACCACTACCAATATACTGATGATAATACAGATCTCTGCTGAATGCCTCATAGTATATCCAACCATATACTGGATCATTCTGCTCAGCTGTCAGCCAGGCACCTTGAACTTAGCAATTCCAAAGTAACCTTCTCCTCTGGCCTGCCCTTTCCTCCAGTTTCCCTGCAAGCGAAGACATCACATCCATCTAGCCACTCAAGCCAGAAACCAAAGCAACCTGAACTCCTCCCTTCCTCACCCATTCCCATCAATTAACAAGTACAGAGCACAGTCCTGTGGATTTCTTCAGTGTTTCTCTCCTATCTCTCTGCACTCTGCAGTCTCGCTGCTAGATCCAGGGCTTCACCACATCTCTGACACACACGTCAGGGGTAGCCATGTGGTCTCCACATGGTCTCCTTTCAATTGAGGTCCCCTGCTGCTGCCAAAGGGTTTTTCCAGAACACAAATATAATCACTTCACTTTTCTTCCTTGAATCTTTTCAACTAGGTCCCCACAGTCCTCCAGTTAAATCTGAATCTCCCTTTATCCTGACTTCTAAGGCTTTTTGTACTTTCTAACTCCTGCCTAACTTCAGCTTTTGCCTTGCCCTTTTACATTAGCCCTGCGAAATTAAATGCAGTCTCTCAAAAGCAATAGTAGCTGTTAACTATTATTGTTTATAGCTGCAACAGTTATAATATTGCAGACTTTATCACCCCATACTACTGCAGGTTCTCCAATAATGCCATTTCGCTCAACATCATTTCATGATGGCGTTGATGAGAAAAAGAAGTCGATTCTGGCTGGGGACCAGTGTGTGGAGTTTGCATGTTCCCCCCATGTCTGTGTGGGTTCCCTCCGATACTTCATTTTCCTCCCACATCCCAGAGATGTGCAGGTTAGGTTGGTTGGCATATCTAAATGTTCCCAGTCTGAGTGAGTGTGTGTATAGGAACACACCCTGTGTTGGAAGGACTTCCTGTCTGGGGGAAACACCTGCCACGAGCCCCGAGCTCTCAGAGAGGCTTCAGCCACCTAAAACCCTCAACTGGAATAAGTGTGTTGGAAAATCATTTTTTACTTGTTTTTATTAATCTTTCTTACATGTATGGATGGCTCACATTTATTTAGACATTTACTATTAGAAGTGCTCTGGGTCCTTTTTTAGAAGTTTGGCGATGTTTTTGTGACCAGAGCTATGTTGTAGAAACTTAACTCTTGTCTACACCAATTAGTCTATGGTAAAATTGGTTGCATTATATGTAGTTTCACTTGAAGTCAGTTTCCAGGAACCTATCAACAACATTAGTGAGGATTCACTGTATAATATCTGCTTTATTTATTTTATTTATTTTTCTCCTTCAATGGACTATAAACTTCTGGAAAACAAATCTTTATTTAGTCTCATTCATCTCTGTATATCAATATCTAGTGCAGTACTCAACATGTGGTAGGTACTCACTACATGTCTGCTGAATAACTGTACAGCTAGTTCCATAAGTGAGTAAGTCAATGATTACAGTAGATTCCCCCTTATGGTTTCACTTTTTGTGGTTTCTGTTACTCACAGTCAACCATGATCTGAAAATATTAAAAGGAAAATTCTAGAATAAACAACTCATAGGTTTTAAATTGTGTGCCACAGCACAGTGACAGAATCTCACGCTATGCCATTCCTTCTTGCCTGGGACGTGAGTCCCCCCGTGCCCCGTGTGTCCACACTGCACACAAAGCCTGCTCCCCAGCTACTGAGCAGCATCTGGGTCATTGGGTCAGTCATCAGAGAGCACCAGAGAGACTGTATTCACCTAACTTTCATCATAGCATATTATTATAATTGTTCTATCGCATTAATAGTTACTGTTGTCAATCCCTTCTGAGGCCTAATTTATAAATATCACTTTATCACAGTCAGGCATGTACAGAAAGAAAAACCTAATATAGGATTCAGCACCAATCACAGTGTCAGGCTTCCACTGGAAGTCTTTGAACACATCCCCAGGATCAAGAGGAACTACCCTGCGTACACACGCGCATACATACAGGAGACCCACAGATAAGTAAATGAAAGAATGACGGCACCTCAAAGGGGAGAGCTGGATTTCCTTCCTACCCCAGAATCAGAGATGCAGGAAAAGCACAACCAGGAGAAGGCCTTGTTTCCATTTCGTCCCATTCTCCTGCTCCACTTCTGCTTGCTGTACTGCCCAATATTCTGAGAGGGCTTATCGGCTAAAAGCAAAGGAGTCGTGATGTTCCCAAACCCTCTCCTGTGCTGCAGTTAAAAGACACACAACTGCCCCATGGTAAAGCCAACAGAAGAACAATCTAGAGTGATTATGGAAACACAGGTTGTTATGGGAATCCAAACAGAAAATAGCAAAAGGTCAATGTGAAGAGTTACCACATGAGATAACAGAGAAAATAGCACAGAACAGACTTTCTCCTCTTTATGTTTCTCATCCATTTCCTTTCTCCATTTAAAAAATATTTGTTGCCCTTCTTTAATTTAAATATTAAACCAATAAACATGGGTTTCAATTCCCCTTAGGTAACATAGCAAAACAAGATGGTAAATATCAAATAGATTATTTTCAGTCAAATAAACATGCAGAAAAGATTTTGCAAACATTTTAATTACAGAAGGTTTGGCAAGCAGAAGACAACACAAACCCCGCTCTAAAAGAGCTTCCAGCTGAAATTGGTTCTGACCTGAGATGATGAGCTTTCTTAGGGAATCTGGGCTGTTTCCTGCTTCTGTCACTTCATTGGTTGGAGGATTAATCTTGAGTTGTTTCCCAATAAAATTCCGGCAGGTTATCTTAGAAAGAAAAGATGAAAACAAATATAACTTGGGTATTTAGAGTAAAAAAATTTGGCTTGCATAAAATGTTTATCTTTTTGTCATCTGTCCAAAAACAAAGAGATACAAAAGGATGCAACAAATAAAAGCTAGCAGAGACTGGCAGGGAGGGAAAGCAGCTACATAATTTTTCACATTTTTTTCCCACAGCACAGCTGGAAGAGCATTAGGAAAACTATGTAGAGCAATTAGAATATAATTTTCTGATATTCTATAAATTTACAAGTCTAAATATATCTTTTCCATTATGTAAGCTGAAGCATATTTAAAATATAGGCTGCTTTTCCAATGGCAGATTTTTCCACCCTACTCATAATTAAAGCAATTTAAACTTCCCTGGTGAAGCTTTTCAGAACTAACTTCCCCTGTAGTATTTTAAAAATTTATTTTCTAACACTTGAGTGCTAAAATTATAAAATATCTGAAAGCAAAATATTTTTAAACAGAAGGAAATTCTTTTAAAAGATCCTCTTCTCTCTGATGCTCTGTTCCACTCCTTGAACTGTGCTAATACAGCCCTCCTTGAACCCCAGGCGGATGGAGATGCTGCTTCTCGATTGTCCATTGTAGAAACTTTGACAGTGAGATGTACACACAGTCCTTGCATCTCTCCAGCTTCATTTAACAAATCTTTATTGAACGCCTATTATGTGTGAGGCACAGCTTCAAGCTCAAGGACTATACAGCACAGAACAAAGCAAACAAAATCTATTCTTATGGAACTTATTCTAGTGGAAGCAGAGAGACAATAAACAAAATAGAGACATACATTGTAGAGTATATTAAAGAGTTATAAATGCTATAGAGAGAAATAAAGCAAACAAGCTCAAAACTTTAAATAGTGTAGTAAAGAAAGTCCTCACAGAGAATATGACATTTAATAGAAACTGGAAAAAGGCAAGGGAAAAAATCAATGTGGATACTGGGGGAGCAGCATTCCAAGCAGGGGAATGGCACATGCAAAGCCCTGGAGGCAGAAATGTCTTAAAGAAGAGACCAGTTGAAACCTGCAGAGGAGTGCTGGAGGTTACTGGGGGTCACGGGGCCCCCAGTAAGTTATGTTGGGCATTAAGGCCTTGAGAGGATGTTTGCTTTAATTCCGAATCAGATGGGAAGGTATCGGGTTTAAAACAGGGAATGACATAGCCTGATGGGCTTTTAAAGGCTGTTCTACCTGCTGCATTGAGAATACATTATAGGCAGGAGGCAGAGTTTCAGGGAAGCTGGAAGCAAGACGACTAATTAGGAGCAAGAAGACTAATTAGGAAGTCATTGCATTAATTAAAGCAAATACAATAGAGGCTCAGATAGATGGGAGCAGTGATGGTGGAGGTGGTGAGATGTGGTCAGGTTCTGAATACATTTTGAAGGCAGGGGATTTGGCATCCAAGTTAAAGTGAAGTGTGAAAGCAAGGGAAGAGTCAGGGGTATGTCCAGTTTGAACAGCTAAGAGAATGGGGATGCTATCAATTAAAATACAGTAGACTTGGCAGAACAGGTTTATTTGAAATGTGTTAAATTTGAGAAGTGTAGGCAGTGTGATGGTATTTTAATGAATCAACTTGGTTAGGCTAAACTATGAGGACCCATGGGGAAAGCATCCATTTTGTAGCATACATCCACCTCAACCCAGTTATTCAATCCAACTGTAATCTAGGTGCTGCCATGAAGGGATTGTGCAGATACTATTTAAAGTCTCCAATAAACTGGCTTGAAGGAAGGAAGATTATCCTAGGTGGGCCTGCCTTAACCAAGTACATCCTTGGCAGTGCTAGAGGTCTCCAGACTCCAAATTCCAACCAGCACCCAGGTCAAAAACTCTTCTCTTCTCACTGGATCCTCCCTCAGTGACTGCTTCTGGCCACACCTGTAGGGTTCCTTCTTGCTCATGATCCTGACCTCCTACCCTACAGAGTTCAGACTTGCTTGGTCAGCCCCCATGATCATATAAGCCAAATCCTTGTAATAAATCAAGGAAGGAAGGGAGGGAGGAAGGGACGGAGGGAGGGAGGGAAGGTAGGTCTTCCTAGCTATGCGTCTCTGAACCCTGCCTGGTACATTCAGATATGGCAACAGAGAATTCAGGAGAAAGGGCTAGAATAGAGAGATGATGTTGATTGTCATCATCATAAAGAGGGAACTCAGATTCAAGACTGAATTAACTCACCAAGCCAGAGTATGTGCACAGAGAAGACAGAGGACCAAGAACAGAGTCATGGGGCACATTTAACATTAAGACACTGGGGAGAAGAGGAATAAGCAACAAAGAAGACAGAGGAGCAGTCTCCCATTTTTACCCTCTCCCATTTTTACCTGTCTGCTACACTGCAGCCACTGGGACCATCTTTCTGTCCCATCTCAGGGCCTCTGTCCTTCTTCCCTTGGGCTGGAATGCTCTTTCTCACTGCCTGGCTGGTGCCTTCTCATCAAATGTCACCTTGAAAAGGCCTTCCTGACTGTGACTGCTAAAGTTCCCACCTCCCACCCCAGCCTATTTCTATCCCATTTCTTTTTCATAAGAGAACTTCCAATGATCAGAAATCTTTTTATATGCATCTACATGTTTAATATCTGACCCTACCTCCACCCCTCTGAAATTAAGCTCCATAAAGCAACAATTCAGACTGTGTGCTCTCTACATAGAATGTACAGGAGGTAAGAACATGCAAAAGGCCATACGCACCTTCTGTGAAAAGAAGAAAATGGAGTCCTCACAGAGCAGCCGCAACACACAAGCACACAGATAGGTGTATGTGGGGCAGGGGCCGGATGTCAGCCCCCACGTGTGCCAGGGGCCCATGGGCAGGGTGCAGACAGCACAACCGAGCGCAGGGGCTCTGATGTTAGGTGCTCAATACCTCATTGATTCAATCAACAAATAAGAGAATTCACTTGTTGCTTTCTCTCACTTAACTCAAAGCTGAACCATGGGTTTCATGGGCCTTAGGTACTTTTGCCTTTGTGAGCCCACTCCTCCTCCTCCATAAAATAAATTCAAAAAAATATATTTCATGTTTGTATTGATATAAATATATTAATAGTAAAAAATATTTTCTTTGACCTAAAAGTTGATGTTTTCTGCTTATTTAAAAAAAGGATTAAAGCAAGGGAGGGAGGTGGGTTTGGTTGGGCTTGGGGGGAGTGGTGAGGAGAAAATGCAGACAACTGTAATTGAACAACAAGAAAGTAATTAAAAAAAAAAGAATTCAAACCTTTAGTGGGCCCTTAAAAGTGTTATAGCTCAACACTGTCCTCACTGTTCCTGGTGGATAAACCCACCCTGATGAGTTTCTCGTGTACAAGCACTTACTTTAGTTGACTGTTTCTGGAAATACTGGCCACAGCAGACACTCAGTAATGTCTATTGATTTGAATGATAAGTGCCCACATGAAAATAACAACACGTATCTGATTCCTAAATCTTTGTTACATGTGTACTGATAAGAAATATCAACTGCATGAATAACAGAGGCAAACTTACCTTCTCTTTATGTTCAGCCTCATGTCTTGCACAAGGCTGTTGGGTGATGTCTGGACCCTCCAATTTGGATATTCGTAGAAGAAGCTGGCGCTGTGCATACACCAGGAGTGGTGTCACTTGCTCTGTATATCTCTCACTAGACAGGGTAAAAATATATTAAAAAACACACATGAATTAAAGTACATTTTTCTCAATGAAGTCTGTCATTTTTAATTGCCCTTACAGCAGTACTTACTGTGAAATTGTATTGAACTGAATGGCAAGTGATACTAGTGTTTCCCATTTTTCTACTTGATATAAAAGTTCCAGAGCTTTTAGTACAAAGTCATGGATCCATTTCAAATCAACCACATTTACATCATCCAAAGGGTGCTCAAAAGTAAGGCTAAAGCCACCATTGTCATTTTTAATATTTCCATAGCAACTTGGAACACTGAACTCTCCATTTTCTTCAATAATCTACAAGTAGCACATTAAAAAATGTGTAATTTCAGATTTTCCTGCACATTTGTTCTGGAAAACTGAATTGATATATAAAAATATAATATGGAAAAACTGAACAAACATTCTTTAAAATATTTTTCTTATGCAAATGAAAGCTCAATAATGCTATCCAATACAACTTCCGTGATGTCGGAAACAGGCTATGTCCATGCTGTTCAATACGGCAGCCACTCAGCACATGGGGACACTGCATTACTGAACTATGACTGGTGAAACCAGATTTTTAATTTTATTTCATTTTAATTAATTTAAGCTTAAATTTAAATAGCCACAAATGGCTGGTCATGACTATATTAGCACAGACTGGGGTCTATACTTCTTGAACATAATCACTGTCTAAGTTTGGATATTAATCCAATCAGGCAAATATTTGAGGAAAACCAGATTTTATTATGTCCAAATAATTAAGTTTCCCTAATACATCAGTTACACTCCTCAGCTGGTAGAATAATATGTCCAATTCCTATATGCAAAGGTCAAATCTATGGAGAAGGGACTCTTCTGGAAGATCCTCTTTTTTCCCAAGTTAGAGAATTACTATGTAAGTGATGTGTTCCAAGCTTTGAGTGTGCAGAGGCTATGCTGAATCTCTGTTATTAGGTGCATACACACTTATGTTCCCCAGTCAATGGAGCCTCTTTTCATAATGAAATGTCCCTTTTTATCTCTCAAAAGCTTCTTGATTTGAAGACTACTTTATCTAACATTAATATAGTCTCAACAGCTTTTTAAAAAGATTTTACTTACTTATTTATTTATTTATTTAAATTTTTAGAGAGGAGAAAGGAGGGAGAAAGAGAGGGAGAGAAACATCAATGTGTGGTTGCCTCTCATGCATCCCCCTACCACCAGGGACCTGACCTGCAACCCAGGCATGTGCCCTGACTGGGAATTGAACTAATGACCCTTTGGTTGGCAGCCCAGCGCTCAATCCCCTGAGCCACACCAGCCAAGGCCCTCAACAGCTTTTTTATGCTTTTTGTTTTTATGATATATGAGGTCTATCCAGAAAAAGTCCAGCCATTGTTAATATAACAAGAATGGTTTGCAGAACATTGATGTAACCTGGCAGCCAAGGACAGTGGACTGGAATGCACATGCGAGAACAATGATGACTTCACTGTATTAGTCAGTGGGGGCAGTAGACGCTGTTGAGTGAGCATGTGTACTGTGTGGCCGTCACATTCAAAAAGACTGAGAGAGTACAGCAATGAACCTGAATCAAATTTTGTGTGAAGCTTGAAAATTCCTCTACAGAAACTATTGGTATTATTGAGAACACCAGAGCTATGGGCAACTGGTGATTAGCAGCTTCATTATGACAACATGCCCACTCATGCATCACTTCTTGTGCAGTTTTTTGGCAAAACATCAAATCACCCAGGTGACTCAGCCACCTACAGTCCAGATTTGACACCCTGGCTTTCCAAAACTAAAATCACCTTTGAAAGGAAAGAGATTTCAGTCCATCAGTGAGATTCAGGAAAATATGACAGGGCAGCTGATGGTGATTGGAAGAAGTCTATGGGGTCCCTCCCCAGGTGCCTGCCTTGAAGGGGACTGAGGCATCACTGTCCTATGTAGCATTTCTTGTATCTCATATCTTCTTCAATGTCTCTATTTTTCATATTACATGGCTGAATACCTTCTGGACAGACCTAGTATCTCTCTCTACTGTTTTATTCTCAATCTATCTGTTTCTTTATATTCAGAGTGCTTCTCTTGAGGAGAAGTACAGGTGTCTTTCTTTTTAATGCAGTCAGACAATCTCTGCCTTTTAATTGAGATGTTCAATCCATTTACATTTAATATAGTTATTGATGTAATTTTGTTAGATTTGTTAATTTTTGTTTTCTATTTGTCCCATAACCTTTTTGTTCCTGTTCCTTTCTTCCTGCCTTCTTCAGTTAGCTATTATTTAGTTTTCCATGTTACTACATTGGCTTTTTAGCTGTATTTTTTTCAGCAGTTACTTTAGAGATTATTAAACACATCCTTAACTTATTATGTTTCACTTCGAGTTAATATTGTACCACTTTATAGCTATATAAAGTGTAAAAACTTATCACAGTTTATTTATCCTTCCAGTCTTTTGTGCTAGTGTTGCCATACATTTTACATATGGAAACTCCTCCCTGGCTCTGTGTTTATTGGGTTAACTAATTTTCAATGTATTTAGGGTATGTCGTGTTTGAATATTTTTCAATTTTATTTTCTTGCTTTAAACCACAGTGTGAAAGATTTTAAATGGTAAATATTACCAGATCTGAAGTAACAGAACAGGGACAGATAAAGCAGTGAAATAAAGATCAAAAAACAAGTTTATGATCCCTCTTGGGATCTGTTTCTTTCTCTGTCAAAGGATTGCTCTGGGGATTAAATGCATTAAGGTTAGTTTATGTAGAAGCTGGAGCTTAGTAAATGTTACTTGCTGTTCCCTTTAAGAAATTGAATTTTCAGGTGAAGATATTTGTAATTAACACCAATGCAAGTTATATATATAACAAACTAATAATGAAAAGCAAATGAGATATAGACAAACCAGCTAAGAACTCAATGACTATATTAATTCCTACTTATATCAAACTGCATGGTACAAAAATATTTGTTAATTGAATACAATAAAAATAATTACCCAAATACTCTTACCTCAATAGAACTGGTATTTTGTAGTTCTATTAACATGTCAATAAGTAATTCTGCTCCCAAGTAGAATGGTAAAACAGAGATACAGATGAAATCATCTTGACTGACAGGGAATGTTTTACACATATCCACTGCATGCCTAAGAAGTATCTGTAGCTCCTGAGTAAAGTTCCAAAGGGCCCGACAGCAGTTCTGTAGCAGAGTCCAAAAGCCACCACGATGAGCAAGAACCTAAGACAAACACAACATTCGAAGTTCCAAAAGTTACAGATCTCTGAACAACTTCATCTTTCTGTAAATACTGTATGTCAATAATAAAAATAACTAACACCATTTGTTATGTGCCACTTACATGTGCTAGACACTCTGGTAAGACTTTTATATGCATCATCTTGGTTCCTTCTTACATCAGTGCCAATGAAGTAAGTAAGCACTAGCAGTTGATAAAATTTACAGATAAGAACATGGCATCATAGAGCTAACCTGCCCAAGACCATGAATCTACTAAGTAATGAGCTAAGTTTTACACATTAGTGGCCTGACTCCAACACTCCCACTATTCTGGCTGCCAGAAACGGGGCAGTGAGCAAGAAAAACCAGTTCTGTTCTCACGCTGCCTCAATTTATTAGGGGAGACCAACACTAGGTTAGTAGACAAATAAAAATGTACTTTCATGAATAATAAGCGTTGTAAAGAAAAATAAAGCAGAAATGCATCAGAACCTGACAAGGGTGAGAGAACACATCCTTTTAGATAATGCGGTCAGGAGAGAAGTCCTCTCAGAGGAGGTGACTCATTGAATGTTGAGTTGAACAAGTCATGGGAAGGTAGGTGATAGGAGTGTTGGGTGAGGGAGGGCATTTGAGGCTGAGGGAACAGCAAGTGCAAAGGAGGTAGAGTGATCCTGAAGGCTGAGAAGCAAGCAAGCTTAGTGCTTTCAAAACCGCAGAGGGGAGACTGGACTGAACAAAAGCAAGAGGAGCTGAGTTCAGAAAGGTGAGCAGGACCCAGACCTTCTAGGTGGTGGAAAGGAGAGTGAGATGCAATGTCATATATAGGGGACTGGTCCACATGGCAATGGTGAATGTAGCTCAGCCCTGATTCAGAAAACCAGCAGGCGTGAGGCAGCACACAGGAGCCAGGCCCACAGGTCAGCTTTCCCATGGGGAACCAGGCCTGCGTTATATCTAGGCTGCTTTGAGGCTTGCTTTTGCTAAAACTCCCTCACCCTGAGTTAAGGCAGCACATGTTTAGTACATATCTTTGAAGTAACTTCCTAAAGTCTGTGCTAAACCTCCCAAGGACAGAGTGTAACCAGTTCAACTACTTTTTTCCTTTGCATTTGCAACATCCTTTTCTTTGTTACCTGTAAGTAATCAGCAACATCCTTTTCTTTGTTATCCGTAAAAAGTGATCACCTAAAGCAAACCTGTGCATAGTGAATGAGGACCTTCCTTGACATAATGCTCCCAGAAAAGCAATAAAAGCCTGTCCAGGCAAGGGTCGGGGCGCTCTCTCACTCAGAGAGTGGCCACGCTGTCCCTTTTCTCCACAGGACTTCTGCAGTCCATGTGAATTTGTTCATCACATCCACAACACCATGGACACCACTGGAGATGATGTGGGTTTACTAGACATTTTTAAAAAGCCATTCTTTCCACTCCAGAGAAAATATGGCAACTTACACATGTTTCTTTTTTGTTTAGGAAGGGTAGATTTCCTTTTACCTCTTGAAAGGACTGAAGTATCCTGCTCCTTACTAAGAGAAAAAGGAAACTAATTTGTTTGTAGCTAATGATTCCAATTCTGACTCTAGTAATCTATCATATAATATTTAAGAAGGAAAAGAGAAAACCATTTGAGAAAAAACACCAGTGGCCTCAGAAGCAGAAGGCCAGGGGGCAGAGGCAGATCTTTCCTGTGGTCTAGAAATATTTTCCCCTATATTAGAGGAAAGAAAGGGATCTATGGTACCCCAGGAGGGATCAAGATTCCAGAGAGAAACCCTGGTGTCACCAGAGAAGCCCATGTGCCAAGTGTGGCAAGGAAGTAGCAGCGGACTGTGTGAATATCCACAACAACTGTGTAGACAGGGACAACGGCCACCTCTTCCCCGGGTGGGGGATGACTGGTGACTAAAGGAGCTCACCCCTCTCCCTGACAACTCGACAACGCATGAGACCTCATTACCACGGCAGGCAATCCTCACACACAACTGACACTAAACCCAGCAACTTTAGTTTCAAAATTAAAATTAAAATTAAAATTACAGACAGGAAATAAATAAATACATTCTATCTTACGTACCCACATTTGTGGGCTGAGACTCATGTCTACAACATTAGCAAATATGAAGAACCACCTTACCATTGCTCTCCTGCAATGTAAAAAGATTTTCACAAAATGATCCAATAGCCCCGAATTTAGTGATCGATCCTTTTCTTTACTACTAAGACCTGATTGAGGGTCTGAGTCAGAAACTGTTTGTGTCTTAGAAACATTTTCGTCACTCATTTTGGGGTTAATAAGTGTCAAAAACTCATCAGCACCTACAGTACAAAAATAAAGTATAATGTTATTGAAAACACAGGGTGAAATTCCAGATAACACAGTAGGTAGTGAGTATCAAATCAGTAATTCAGATAACAATTGCTACATAATTTTGGAGAAAGGACAGGATTATCATGAATACCATGAATCATTTAGTTTCTAGAAATCATGAAGTTTCTAGAGAAGAAAGCTCTTAGATTGGGTGCTAAAAGGTGGGTATGACTCAGCTATGCAGGAAAACTATGGAGAAGAACCCTCCAGGCAAAGGTGATGGTCAAAGGAACAATGCAGAAGCAGGAATGTCTTATTTTTTTGAGGGAATAATGATGGGATCACTGTTTCTGAATTTTCCCCCAAACAGGCCATTCCCAGGGCCATCCCTAGAAGGTGAGCAGCATTTCCCAGATGTAGGCAGTGGAGCAACCCTGGCCACTCATTCTCCTGTTGGTATGAAACCACAGGGGACTTCTCCTGCCTTCTCTTAGAACTCTGAATTAAACAGGAAGTCTCAATAGCAGAATATTCTGTTGCCAACTTCATGGAAGGTCTTAGGTAGGCAGCTAGGTTTTTTTCCTTTTTCTTTCTTTCTTTCTTTTTTTTGCCTGCTGATATGACAGCTGTCATAACAATCTAATGAAATTGGTTTTTAAATTTTTATTTTATTTTAATTGTTGTTCTTATACAGTTATGTCTTTTACTCCCATCCCAGCCCACCACCCCAACCATCCCTCCCATATCCACCCCCCCTAGTTTTTGTCCATGTGTGTTTCATACTTGTTGCTCTAAACCCTTCCCTCTTTTCCCCTGAAATTCCCTCCCCTCTCCTCTCTGGTGACTGTCAGCCTGTTCTCAATTTCAGTGTCATTGGTTGTGTTATGCTTGTTTGTCTGTTTTGTTGATTAGGTTCCTGTTAAAGGTGAGATCATATGGTATTTGTCTTTCACTTCCTGGCTTATTTCACTTAGCATAATGCTCT
>PVKU01012956.1:0-31919 GCA_004027475.1 Anoura caudifer | reverse complement strand
GTACCCCTATAATTCGGATGTTGGGACATTCAAAGATGTCCTGGAGGTTCCTAAGCCTCTCCTCATTTTTTTTTTTTTAATTCTTGTTTCTTCATTCTTTTCTGTTTGGTTGTTTCTTTCTTCCTTCTGGTCCACTCCATTGATTTGAGTTCCAGTTTTCTTCCATCTCTATTGGTTCCCTGTGTGTTTTTCTTCATTTCACTTATTGTAGCCTTCATTTTTTCATCTAATTTGTGAGCAAAATCAACCAATTCTGTGAGCATCTGGATCACCAGGACTTTGAAATGTGCATCTGATAGGTTGGCTATCTCTTTGTCGCTTAGATAAATTGGCTCTGGGGCTTTGATTTGTTCTCCGGTTTCAGCCATTTTTGTTTCCTTTTATTTATTTATTTTTTTTGCCTAGTCATGACTGTTATGTAGTGAGGGGTGGAGCCTTAGGTGTTCCCCAGAGTGGGGCAGCCCAGTTGCTGGGCAGTGACGCTGTATGTGGGGGCAGGGTCTGAGAGGAAACAATGGTGCTTGCTCTGTGCACTCTTGGATTGCAGTCCCTTCCGCTGCTTCCCCTTTGCCTGGATTATCTGCGCACCAATGTGGGACCACCTGGTCGGCCAGCTGCCTTGCGCAGCCTCACTGGGTCTGCACAGTTGCCCAGGGTCTGCTAGCCGCTGCCTGTGCACCTGGGATCTACCAGCCACTGCTGCCTGCGTGCCCAGTCCGCACCTCCACTTTTTCCTGCTGCGACTCTGCTCCTCTTACCGGTCTGGATGAATGGTTGTTGGACTTCCAAACAGTTCAATTTTCTATGAGTTCTGATTGTTTTCTTGTTTTTAAATCTTTGTTGTCCTTAATTTTGGTTGTGAGAGGAGGCACAGTGTGTGAACTATGCCTCCATCTTGGCTGGAAGTCATCAACAGCATGGGCCCCATTGTGATTCCAAGTGCCCTGTTCATTCTTCAAGTATGGTCCCAGGTTCCCTAAGGTCAAAATTATTTTAAAAATAATAGTAAGAGATTATTTGCATTTTTACTTTGTCTCTCAGGAATATATGATGGAATTTTCCAGAAGCTCCATACATGTGATAGCACAAAAGATTGATAGGGGAATTCATCTACCTTCTCTTAAGCATGCCATTAAAGAGATTTGCAAAAGTGTAAAGCATTGGCACTCTTCTCACTACAATTTTGTTTGGCAAATATATTCTTTCATAAAATGTTATTTATGTTAACATATAGTGAATTTATTATTGTTATTATAAAATGTTCTTTAGAGTTCTGTTTTAACTTGTAATGCAGTAAACGTCAATAATATAACCTCATAACTAAAAGTGCTTGATGGTTATTTATGAATTTTAAGACTGCATAGGGATTCTGAGACCAGAAAGTTTGAGGATTACTGTCTTAAATTAACAATTGGATACATCCTGAATGAGGAGAGAAGAGAAGCCAGAAGGGGTTGGTTCCCTGCATTTCCCACCACAGAAGTGCCCCCACCCTCCACCACACTAGTAACCTTCAGACACCAGGGAGCCACTGACAGATCATTGCTCTGATGTTTGTGAATAATGACACCAGGGAAAGTAGAGCAAAACCCTTTCAACTTCAAACGCAATGACATGAAGTTCTTTGACATTTCTCTGGATGGGGAATAGTTACCAGCTAGGAGTGTTAATCTGGATTTTGAGGCAGGAAATTTCCTTTTAATATAGCAAAACTGTGCAGGCTAAAGTGCAACTTAAGAAGGACCAAGCAGACAGATGGTGGGCCATGAAAACAGAAGGCCCTGCAGCTTCTTTCCCCACCAGGGATCCTCAGACACCAGGGTCAGGGTGTCTGAGCCCTCTGACCCTGAGGGCTCAGACACCCTCAAATGCATCACAACTTTTTACATATTTTTCCCTGAGACCTTTGAGGAGAAGGCCACCTCTAGAGAACTGAAGGAATAGTGATCAGGATCTACTCTTTCACCAACATGAAGCACATTCTTTTTTCACACTGATTTTCTGTTCTCATTTGGAATTTCTTCTTTAAAAGCTAAGGAGGGTTGAGGTAGGGAGAGACCATCCTTTAAACAGAGTAGAGTAATGCATGTGCTTTTATTAAATCTGGACTGGGATTGGGAGTCATTTGCTAGAAATACGAAGAAAGGCCAAGTTTTATGCCATCCAAACAGGCTGATCATGCTGGAGGTGGTAGCATCCCAACATGGTAGGACCCAGTATTTGTTGCATAAATGATACATTCTGAGCTTTGGTACAAAATTTCAACATCTTAGGTACTTTCAAAATCCCACTCTCCTCAAATGTGAATAATTAAATAAGAATGATTAAATAAATAACAATATAAAGAAATGTTTCAAATTAAGTGTTACCATCTCAAAGGACATGCACACATGCACAGTAGCTAACACACTGACCTCCTACAACAAAGCAAGATGGTTAAGGACTGTATATTGATGTTTAGTTCTCACAACTACCCTCTATACCAGGGAATATTATTATGCCTGCTTTATATATGAAGAAACGGAAAAATTCTGAATGGACACTAGTCCATTCGGTCGGGCCTCAGAGTCAGCAGCTGACTATGTTGGAGATGACTTCCCTTCTTGCACTTGGGAAAGATGACTCAGTCCCTTTTCATTATTACGTTCAGTCAGGAGGATGTGTTGGTAGCGACAGGTTTTGCCAAAAGTTAAGTCCGGAAGAGTTCTCGCAGATCTTCCACCACCCAACAGCAGTGAGAGCCCCACGGTGCAGGTGGGGTCTATTGCCCACATCAGTTTGTTCCTCTTGTCTGAGTACATCTTCACTGGAGTGTCTCAGCCCAGAGGGTCAAATGTATCAGAGCCAAGAAAGAATCCCCATGATTACAGAAAACTCCTATATGTTTCTTCTTTTTCATCCACAATGGAAACAGCTTTATTTTGCCCTCTCAATGATTCATCTGACACATGCCCACTGAAAAACAAATCTAAACAATATAAAACAATTTTAAGCAAGAAAATAAAACAATTAACTCCATTCGTACCTCCTTGAGGTGGTAGCATTAATATTTTGGTGAACATTCTTTCATGCATTGCTTTATGTATACATACAAATGGAACATCATTTTACACATATGGGATCATATCATATGCTATCTTTTAATGTAGAACTTTATATTTTATTTTCCCTTATTTCTCTCTCTTCCTCTTACATTTCTGTCCCATTACAAATCATCTTCCTTTACCTAAAGGAACACATATTAATAACCTGTTGTATATTTTCTTCAAATTTAATCTAAAATATATGTAACATGTGATATATAAACCATCACTGCTTGCTTCATAAAATGTACACATGTATATACAAAGATTTTTACCATTGTTTTACAAACTGAAGGATCAGTCCATATTAGGCTGTACCTTGTTTTTCTCACTTAACAAAACTTCATGAATATTTCTTAAATCAGTTGGTATATATCTCTTTCAATATTTTAATGACCACATTATATCCCATGAACTGGAGATAGCTAATACATTTTCAACCATACCCTACTAACAGGCTTGCACTTTTGTTTCTTTTTTTAAAAAAAATTTAATTTTAAGGTTCTTTTCAGCAACCTATGCATGTCAATAATCCTGTCTCTGATGAAAAACTAGAGGAAGATATTTTGTATCTTATATTTTTTGATAGTGATTGAAAACATCTTCAATATTATTAATTTAAAGATGAATAATGCAAAATGATTAATACACAGTATTGCTTCTGACAAAGAGAATCTCCTTCTTTGACCCTGAAACTATATAATTTAACTGGAAGGTCTTAGTAACATTGTTTACTGGAACCCTTAATAAATCACACAATTAGAAAAAGCACACAAATAAAGATTACTGCATTATTTTTAGAAAAAAAGTGTGCAAACATCCAATAGGCCAATAGTGGCCAGCAGAATTGAATTTCTTATGAATGGATTGTTTTATAAAGCATTCCAGATAAAGCTGGCCAGATGCCTGTAGCTCTGATATAGGATTGCTTTCTCATTCATGGCTTGCGATGAGCAATAAGGAGGAGAAACAATACCAGCCTGGGTATTGTGCGTGATGCATGGGGTCTGATTGCAGGCAGAATGGTTCAAGGAATCTTGGAAATAGTGATCCCTATCTCATTGTGTTTGGGATCAGGATGAAAATGAAAGTGAAACAAGATAGAGCAGAAACAAGTGCAGTTTGGAATGAGTAGTTTTAATAGAATGAAGAAATTGTTTAGAATAGGTGAGGACCTGATAGAAGAAAAATAAGACTGGCAACAAAATTTCTCTGAAAGTCATGACAATGCCTGGGTGAATTAGCAAATTAGCAATTTAAGAATTGTAGTTGAAACAAGATAAAGGGAATAAAGCATAACATATCAGAGGAAGGAAAGATTAAAAGAGACCTAATAAAATTATAAGCAGTTAAAGGCTGTTAAAGAGAGAAAGTAAAAAAAGAATAAAACAAAATCTAGTGAGAACAGGCAAGTGGATTTTCTGTAGACACAAAGAGGCAGTTGGAGATTTTTTTGCCATGGGGATCGCAGGGCTGGTGAAGGTTATGTTTTGGAAACTGGGATCTCTTTTCTCAAAGGAAAGAAGAAACAAGCAAAATGCTTAGGCTGAGACCACATTCAAGGAAACTAGTGTGTGTGTGTGTGCATGCGAGAGAGAGAGAGAGAGAGAGAGAGAGAAAGAGAGAGATGTTTTTTGGATAAAAAGACAAAATGTGTCTATTCAGTGTTTCTTCAAGGGTAACCTAAGGTCTATCAGAGAAAAAAATATCTGTATCAAAATAAAATCTCTGTCAATGGACATTTAGGTTATTTCTGTATCTTGGCTATTGTGAATAATTCTGCTGTTATTCCTTCAAGATCCTGATTTCAAAAAAAATTTTTAAAGATTTTTTATTTATTTTATCTTTAGAGGGGGAGGGAAGGAGAGAGGGAGAGAAATATCAATGTGTGGTTGCCTCTTGTGCATCCCCTGCTGGAAACTGGCCTGCAACCCAGGCATGTGCCCTGACTGGGAATCGAACCACAATCCTTTGGTTCCCAGGCCCATGCTCAATCCACTGAGCTACATTAGAAGGGCTCAAAAATTTTTTTGGATAAATACCCAAAAGTGGGATTGCTGAGTCATTGGGTAGTTTTATTCTTACATTTTTGAGGAATCTCCATACTGTTTTCTGTACTGGCTGCACCATTTTGCATTTCCACCAAAGTGTACCAGGGTTCCAGTTTCTCTGCATCCTCACCAGCACTTCCTGTCTGTTGTTTTTCTGAAAATAGAGGTGAAGTGATATCTCATTACAATGGAATACTTATTATGGGGCCTTTACAAAGAAGGAAATTCTTCACTAATCAACAATATATATGAAGCTTGAGGACATTACGTTAAGTAAAATAAGTCAATCAAAAAACAAACACTGCATGATTTCATTTCCATGAAGAATCTAAAATTGTCAAATTTATAGAATCAAAGTGTGAAATGATGGATGCTAGGGGCTCTGGGGAGAGGGAACTGAGGAGTTATTAGTCAATAAACACAGCTTTAGTTAAGTAAGATGAATAAACTCTTGAGATATGGTATACAACATTGTACCTACAGTCAACAAAATATATTATACATTAGATATTTGTTAAGAGGGTAGATATCATATTGAATGTCCCTTCCATAATAAAATAATAGCAAAAAACCCCTGTCATGGTTAATGAGGAGGTTTTCTAAAATATAGTTGAACTTTCTGTCACAAATCTAGAGTTTTTTTTTTTAAGGAATATAAAAAATGTTCTGACCAGGGTGGCTCAGTTGGTTGGGTGTTGTCTTCCAAAGTGAAAGGTCACCAGTTTCGTTCCTGGTCAGGGCACATGCATAGGTTGCAGGTGCCTCTGAGATGCAGCCAATTGATGTTTCTCTTGTACATCCACGTTTCCCTCTCTTTCTCCCTCCTTTCCCCTCCCTCTAAAAGTAAATAAAATCTTAAAAAAATATAAAACTGTTTATTAGCCATTGTTTACCAGTATTTATAATAAAGTATATACTAGAGTTGCATAACTTTCTGATAACTACAAAGATTATATATAACTATATCTATATATATATCCATGTTTACTTTATAAAATAGTTTAAAAATTGTTACAGGCCATTCTCAACTTTCAATAGCAACACAGGCAGATTTCATACAAGGTTAAGTAAAAGTGACTACGAATGTTGCATTTCGTATATGTGGTTATAGCTCTCAATTTCTGCTGTTGAACCAGTAACCCAAATACTGAGATCAAATCTACATATAACAAATGAATTGGGGTAAAGAGTTTAATAAATCTAGAGTTGGGTTTGTAAAACCTAAAACTGGTTTGTTTTAGGTTTTACAAACAAAATGTAAATACCTAAATGAACACCTAAAACTGGCATGCCAAATAAGATTATCTTTTTTTTGCTCATTTTGAGTCCCCCAAATTAGCAAAGTTATCATTAAATAAGTGTCAGTTGTTGAAATATTTACTTTCAAAGTTATGGTGGCTACCTCATGCAGATAAAGTTGTAGCTATTGCAGAAGCTTATATAAGAAACCTAATTTACATGATAAAATCTGCTTTAATAAATTAAACTATGATGCTTTTAATGGTATGGGATACTATGGCTGTAGTTTCTTAAACCATAAGAAGATGTAAGCATAAAAGAATTTTAAAAATTGGTATGACATGGATATCTTAGAATTTCTGGCTTATATTAAGCAAAAATAAAAGAATTTGAGAGCTATAACCACATATACGAAATGCAACATTCATAGTCAGTTTCATTTAACCTTGTATGAAATCTGCCTGTATTGCTATTGAAAGTTGAGAATGGCCTGTAACAATTTTTAAACTATTTTATAAATAAGTAAACATGAGTATACATCTTAAATATAAAACCTGAGGTAGCATTAAAGATGACAGTTGTAGAGAGAAAATGACACAGCTTTTGTGTAGGTATCTTAGCATGTAATTTTCAGCACACAATCCATATAATCAAAAGGCTTGAGATGACCTTGAGAGGTCATCAGGCCCATCCTGCTATTCTAGGAACAGTTAACACGAGGCACTCTGCAATGATAATATAAAGCAGGTGAGGTGAGGTCAATGCCTACCTTATGTAAAAATAACATTATTTTCATCTGAGTTTCAATGTAATGAAAGGCCTTCTAGCAAATATGTGGCTCTTTGGAACTTAGATAAGTCCTGTATGGTAAATAATTTTTATCAACTTGCATTTAACTTTATAAATTACAGTTGTATCATCATGTGGTACAAAGAAATAGTTTTATGTAACCATCAAGGGTATATATTGAAATAGAAAACATTTTTTAATGAAAAAAATTTTCAGAATTTGTGCTATGGTTTAGAAAACCTTTGCATATGGCATTTGATTCTAAATTTGATTACCTTTTGCTCTAGGTTTTTTAAAAAATATATTTTATTTATTATGCTATTACAGTTGTCCCATTTTCTCCCCTTTATTGCCCTCCACCCTGCACACCCCCTCCCACCTGCATCCCCCACCCTTACTTCATGTCCATGGGTTATGCATATAAGTTCTTTGGCTTCTCCATTTTCTATACTATTCTTAACCTCCCCTTGTCTATTTTCTACCTACCATTTATGCTACTTATTCCCTGAACCTTTTCACCCATCTCTCCCTCCCATTCCCTGCTGATAACCCTCCATGTGATCTCCATTTCTGTGATACTCTTCCTGTTCTAATTGTTTGCTTAGTTTGTTTTTTTTTTTTTTGGTTTGGTTGCTGATAGTTGTGAGTTTGTTGTCATTTTAATGTTCATATTTTTTATCTTTTTAGATAAGTCCTTTTAACATTTCATATAATAAGGGCTTGGTGGTGATGAACTCCTTTAACTTGACCTTATCTGGGAAGCACTTTATCTGCCTTTCCATATTTTTTTTTTTTAAGGAGAGAGAGAGAGAGGGAGAGAAATGCCAATGTGTGGTTGCCTTCACGTGCCCCGCAGAGGGTACCTGGCCCGAAACCCAGGCATGTGCCCCCATTGGAAATTGAACCGGTGACCCCTTGCTTTGCAGGCCCACACTCAATCCACTGAGCTACACCAGCTGGGATGCCTTTCCATTCTAAAGGATAGCTTTGCTGGATAGCATAATTTTGGATATAGATCCTTGCCTTTTACAACTTTGAATACTTCTTTCCAGACCCTTCTTGCCTACAAGGTTTCTTTTGAGAAATCAGCTGATAGTCTTACGTGAACTTCTTCATCCATAACTGTCTCCTTTTCTCTTGTGGCTTTTAAGATTCTCTCCTTATGTGTAATCTTGGCTAATGTAATTGTGATGTTCCTTGGTATGTGCTTCCTTGGGTCCAGCTTCTTTGGGACTCTGAGCTTCCTGGACTTCCTGGAAGTCTATTTCTTTTGCCAGATTAGGGAAGTTCTCCTTCATTATTTTCCAATAAATTTTCTGTTTCTTGTTCTTCCTCTTCTCCTTCTGGCAGCCCCATGATTCAGATATTGGAATGTTTAAAGTTGTCCTGGATATTCCTAAGCCTGTCCTCATTTTTTTAAATTCTTGTTTTTCGTTCTGATCTGGTTGAATATTTATTTCTTCCTTCTGCTCCAAACATTGATTTGAGTCCCAGTTTCCTTTGTTTCACTATTGGTTCCCTGTAGAATTTCCTTGATTTCACTTTATATAGCCTTCACTTTTTCCTCTGTTTTGTGACCATACTCAACCATTTCTGTGAGCACCCTGATTACCAGTGTTTTGAACTGTGCACCTGATAGGTTGGCTATCTTTTCGTCGCTTAGTTATATTTTTTCTGGAGCTTTGATCTGTTCTTTCATTTGGGCCCCTTTTTTTTTTTTAGTCTTGGTTCACCTGTTACATAGTAAGGGGCGGAGCCTTAGGTGTTCACTAGGGTAGGGCAACGCACGTTGCTGCGTTGTGACACTGTATGTGGGGGAGGGGCCCAAGAAGGAACAATGCCACTTGCTCAGCTCTTGGCTGGCTTCCAGTCACTTTCGCCACTACCCACAAGCAAATTTGGCCCTTCTGGTACTGATTCCCAGGTGGGTCATTTTGTGTACATTCTGGGACCCTGTGGCTCTCTCCAACAAACTCTCCTGTGAGTCTGGGAGTTTCTCTCACTGCTGCCTGAGCCCCGACAGGTTTTTTTAGTCCGAGGTTTTGAGGTTTTATTTCCTGGTGCTGGGACCCTGGGTTGCATGGTCTGTCTTGCTCCCCAGTTGTTCCTCCCAGTTTATCTGCAGGCAAATGTGGGACTGCCCGCTTTGCCAGTTGCTGTCTCGCCTGCCCTGGTCTGCCAGCCACCGCCTTGTAGCGTGTCCTCTCTGCCCTGGTCTGCCCGTGTCTGCCCCTCCTGCAGGTCTGGATGAATAGTTCTTCTATGACTTCTTGGTTGTCAGACTTCCATGCAGTTCAATTTTCCATCAGTTCCAGTTGTTTTTTGTTTTTAAATTTGTTGTCCTTGTTTTGGTTGTGCAAGGAGGCACAGTGTATATACCGATGCCTCCATCTTGGCCAGAAATTAGCTACCTTAGTTTTTATTTTAAATTAAATTGTGAATCTGCTTTGCAATTGGGACAACTTTTCTTTGAACATATTTTCATAGAATAATTTCATCTTGAATTAAATCAGCTGGGTTTTGGAGATATTGATGATGGCAGAGTAGAGAAGGATCACAGAATATTCCTTCTCCTAAAGCTTAAAAACATTGGGAAGAGTTAGGCCCCAAATTTCCAATAACAGTCAATTAAAGAAAAGGGTATGCTTTTATTAATAAATTACCAAAAAATAATGGTGAAAGGAAAAGATGGAAAGTTATATGTAGATAGGTGTTACTCCTTACTTGGCTCCCAGTTTTCAAGAAGCAGTGCAGAAAAAAGAAGGCAACTGGGGAAAAAAAGAGAAAAAAAAAAAAGAGAAGAAGAAAAACAAAACTAATTCTTTCTAATATCCTATTTTGAAAAGAAGTAGACTGAAAGCAATTTTCCCTGATAAAGTCAAGACAAAACCCTCTATAGCAGAAAACTTTTATGAGTGCTGTCCAGAAAAAGTCCAGCCATTGTTAATATAATGATAATTGTTTGTGCAACATCCCTGTAACCTGGCAGCCAAGGAGAGTGGACTGGAATGCACAGAATGATGACTTTACTGTACTAGTCTGTGGGGGCAGTAGATGCCATTGAATGAGCATGTGTACTGTGTGGCCATTGCATTCAAAATGACCAAGCAAGTAGAACAATGAATCTGCATGAATTTTTGCATCAAGCTCAAACATTCCTCTGTGGAAACTATTCAGATGATTAAGAAGGCTGCAGCTATGGGCAACTGGTGCCTGGCATCCTCATAAAGATAACGTACCAGTTCATGTATCACGTCTTGCGCAGTTTTTTGGTGAAACATCAAATCACCTAGGTGACTCAGCCCCTCTAAGGCCTAGATTGGGTCCCCTGAGACTTCTGACTTTTCCCAAAACTAAAATCACCTTTGAAAGGGAAGAGATTTCAGACTGTTGATGAGATTCAGGAAAGTAGAATAGGGCAGCTGTTAGTGATTGGGAGAAGTGTGTGAGGTCCCAAGGTGCTTACTTTAAAGAGTACTGTGGCATCATTGTCCTATGTACTATGTTTCTTGTATCTTTTTCAACAAATGTCTCTGTTTTTCATATTATATGGCTGGGTACCTTCTAGAAAGGCCTCGTATATCTAGCAGAGATAAGAAGGTTAAGAAGCAAGTGCTTTCCATTTCCCAGGGATTGAGAGGGTTGGATACACTTGTGACTAAGTAGAGTGACTATGACACTGGATATTTAATGGAATTCATCAAAAGATACCAGAACCCAGATTCCTCAACATATATTGTACTCAAACTCAGTAAGTGCTGACCTTTGCCTTATGTGATGAGTACTTTTATGTCAACTTAGCTAAGCCATGGTACCCAGATATTTGGTCAAACATTATTCTAGATGTTTCAGTGAATGTATTTTCTTAGATAAAGTTAACATTTAAATCAGCAAACCTCGAGGAGAACAGATTACTTTAAAAAAATATGGGTGGGCCTCACCCAATCAGCTGAAGGACTGAATAGCAAAAAGGTTACATTCCTGGGGCAAGAAGGAATTCTTCCATTAGAGTGCCTTTAGACTCAAAGTGCAGCATTAGCTTTTCCGTGGGTTTCCAACCTGTCAACCTCCACAACTGAGTGAACCAATTTAATAAAAGCAATCTTTCTCTATTGGTATCTGTATATAGATATACGCATGTACACTATTGTTTCCCTGAATAACTCTCTCCATACAACCTAAAAGGTAAAATGTTATTTCTTGTTCTTGTAAATGCCAATAAAGATGCTTCTGGTTAGCACATGGCCTTCTACTTATTTAATTGGGGATCCAAGAGCCTTTCATCTTGTACCTTTAATTCTAAGGTCTTGAAGTTTTCTTCTTGAAGTTCAGGTGCAGACATGGAAAGAGAGAAGGAAGATCATTTGTGGGAATTTTTGATGGATTGGACCTAGCATCAGCACATATCACTTTGCTCACAGCCAACTAGACTGGACTAAGCTGTGGGCTCACCCAACTTCCAATGAAGCTACCAGGTAGACTGGGAAATATCATGTATCTCTGTGCCAAGGAGGAAAAGGAAATGGACTTTTGTGAACTCACAGGGGTCTCTGCCACTCTCTTTTACCTAAGATATGCTCAGATTACCAAACAGGAAAGTGCTTTAAAACAATCAAGTCTTTCACAAATATGTGCTATAATTATCATCTCAAATATTAAGGTTCTGAAAAAAAAGTAACTTTTCTATGAGTTCAGTACTTGATATAAATAGTCAAGAAATATTCAATGTGGGGCATTTAAATGGAGTACTAAAATAATATTTATTGTTCTTACTGAAGATAAAATAATACATGTATTGTAGAAAATACACAAAATTGAGAAAAGCATAAAGAGAAAATCCCAGGCATTCTCAATCTTTCTACACACAGTCTGTACAATTAAAACTTTATATTTGTAACAACTTATCCAAACTGGTTTCAGTAGAAAACAGAATGTTCCGGCTGGTGGAACTGCACAGGCCAGGGGTCTGTCTCTGGCTGTGGGTAGTTTAATCCAGCAGGACTCTGACTCCACTTCCCTGTGGTCCTCTCAGCTCTGCCTCCACTTTACCTTGGCTTTGGCCTCAGGCTGGCTCTCTTTTAAGGTCAGCAATGCCTGCAGGAGTTCCAGATGTCATGCTTTTACCCTGTACAAACCGGAGGAGGACAGAATGCTTTTCTTTGAAGAGCTAGGAAGTTGTTGTTGTTTTCCTCTCAGAAATGCCTTATCTCATGGACCTGAATTAGGCTGTATGCCCATCCCTGTTCCAAACATGAAGTAGGGATTTGCAAAGGTCAGACAAGGTTCATCCAGGAGCTTAGTGAGGGGGCTACTCTCTCTGAGCCTACTGGGCATATCGGGAAAACATGGACACCTGATGAAAGTTGGAGAATTGGTATCGAGAAGACTGAGGGAAGGATACTGAATAGTCTGATGCAGCAAATGCTTCCACACACCCATAAATACACACACACACTCATACTACTTTAAACAGGAATAGTGGTGTGCTGTGTATACTTTCTTATATAGCCTGTTTTATTTTTCCACTTAAGGACACATCATAACCATTTCCCCATGCTCTTCAATATTCTTTGCAATGTGGTTGTCAGTGGCTTCAATTCTTCCATCATGTAAATCTACCATAATTTATTTAACAAACCTATTATGAGATACTTGGGTAATTTCTGAGGTTTTTTGTTATTACATTTCAATACACATCCTCATACATATTTTGTGTACATAATTAATGATCATAACATTTTAAAATATAATTTTAGTTTTATATTTTTAACATTTATTTCATCTGCAAATGATTCTTACAGCATATTACTAATTTCATAGCTAGCCATGAGAACTTGAACAAATTTTTTAATCACTCTATGCCTCACATGTAAATAGTCTTAATAGTAGCATCAATTTCATAGGTGAGGATTAAATGAAGTGATGCACATAAAAATCTTAGTACAGTGTTTGTTAAGTGCTTAGCATTATTTATACATTACCTCCACTTGTAGCAACTGGGAGAGTAGGTTCTCAATGAATATTTAATTGGTGAGTAAATGAGGTAACTGTTTTAATACTTAGTCCGAATGTCATAAAAATTAATTTTTTTCTTGTCTTACAATTTAATTTAATCTCTGTATTTAACACCTATCATTATTGTTTTTTGACAGTAACATAATTTAATTATACTAATTTTATGGATGAGAATATTGTTGAGAAAAGAGATGGAACAAAGAATACATATTTAGTTCATCACCAAGATCTTACACTCCTTGAATTTCATATCTATGTAAGTAAAGTTTTTGTAAGGATTGGGCTAGTCAGTTAGGAGAGAGAATAATTATCTTTTACTTCTGATATCATTCAATTTTGACCAATTCTTCTATATAAATTTATTTTCAAATAACATAGTTCACTACTCCATACACAATGACACTTTAGTATAGATTAAAAAACAGGCAAACAGCCCTAGTGGGTGTGGCTCAGTGGGTTGAGGGCCGACCTGTGAATTGAAGTCTCTGGTTTGATTCCCAATCAGGGGTTGGGGCATGTGAGAGGCAACTGATCAATGTTTCTTTCTCACATCAATGTTTCTCTCCCTCTCTTTCTCCCTTTCTTCTCCTCTCTCTAAAGATAAAATCTTTTTAAAAATAAGCAAACAAAATAGAGAATTATAGTCTAAGAATACATGAAACATGTATTAATAAAAGTTCACTTAATTTTTTAAAGTGAAAATGAAGTTAGTCTATGAATCAATTGTGGTATACACCTAGAATCTAATGCTGTATATCAGTGAAAAAATGGTACTTCTATCCATACAGCACTGATGAACTTCCCGTTATAACACTGAGCAAAAGAAGCCAGACGCAAAAGAGTACCTATTGTATGATTCTATTTATGTGAAGTCAAAACCAGGCAAGATTAATTTATGGTGGTAGAGATTAGGTTAATGCTTACCTTTGGGAGGTATTGTCTGGGAGGGGCTACTAGGGAACTTTTTGATTGCTGGAAATGTTTTATATTTCTATCTGGATGGTGGTTACACAGATGTATTTATACGGAAAATATTAAGTTTTGCACTCACGGTTCATGTCCTTTGCTCTTTTGAAGTGATACTTCAATATAAATGTTAAATTTTTAATTAAAAACATTAAATTAAAATATAAATATGTAAATATACAATATTAAAAAAGGAATTTAAGGAGAAATAAATGAAGTTTTTGGTGCAGTTGAAAAAATAAGTTATCTTAAGAAATCATACCCAAAATGTCATAGGAGGGTCATAAAACCTTATTGAAGTACAGAAAGAAAATAATAGAGCCCTGGCCAGGGAGCTCAGTTAGTTAGAGCATCATCCTGATACACCAAGATTGTAGGTTTGATCCATGGTCAGGGCACATAAAAGAATCAACCAATGAATGCATAAGTAAGTGGAACAAGAAATCAATATTTCTCTCTCTCTTTACCCCACTTCCTCTCTCTTTCTAAAATCAATGAAAAAAATATACCCATTTAAAAAAATAATAAAATTTCTGTGTTGTAGCTATTGGAACAGAAACCTAGTGTAACTAAATGAGACATCTAATGAGGCAATGGATATTAAGATATATTTTTAAATATCAAATGTTATAGATTTATTAATTAAAATTATTTTAGAAGTAATGATATAGGCAATGATCATCACTGGCTGTTGAAAACTTTATTTTTTAAAAATATATTTTATTGATTATGCTATGAGAGTTGTCCCAATTTTTTTCTCCCTTTTATCCCCTCCACCCTGTAGCCCCTACCCTCCAGCATTCTCCTCTCCTTAGTTCATGTCCATGGGCTGTACGTATAAGTTCTTTGGCTTCTCTATTTCCTATAGTATTCTTAACCTCCCCCTGTCTAATTTATGCCTACCTTTTATGCTTCTTATTCCATGTACCTTTTCCCCTCCATTCTCCCCTTCCCCTCCCACTGATAACCCTCCATGTGATCTCCATTTCTGTGATTCTGTTCCAGTTGTTTGGTTAGTTTTAGTTTTTGTTTTTTAGGTTCAGTTGTTGATAGTTATGAGTATGTTTTATTTTATTGTTCATAGTTTTTGATTTTCTCCTATTTCTTAGATAAGTGCCTTTAACATTTCATATAATAAGGGCTTGGTGATGATGAACTCCTTTAACTTGACCTTATCTGAGAAGCACTTTATCTGCCCTTCCATTCTGAATGATAGCTTTGCTGTATAGAGCAATCTTGGATGTAGGTCCTTGCTTTTCATGATTTTTCTTTCCAGACCCTTCTTGCCTGCAAGGTTTCTTTTGAGAACTCAGCTGATAGTCTTATGGGAATTCCTTTGTAAGTAACTCTCTCCTTTCCTCTTGCTGCTTTTAAGATTCTCTCCTTATCTTTAATCTTGGGTAACTTAATTATGATGTGCCTTCATGTGTTCCTCTTTGGGTCAAATTCCTTTGGGACTGTCCGGTCTTCCTAGACTTCCTGGAAGTCTATTTCCTTTGCCAGATTGGGGAAGTTTTCCTTCATTATTTTTACAAATAAGTTTTCCATTTGTTGCTCTTCCTCATCTTCTTCTGGAAGCTCTGTGATTCAGATGTTGGAGCGCTTAAAGTTGTCCCAGAGGTTCCTAAACCTCTCCTCATTTTTTTGAATTCATGTTTCTTCTTTCTGTTCTGGTTGGATGTTTATTTCTTCCTTTTGTTCCAAATTGTTGATTTGAGTCCCAGTTTCCTTCCCTTCACTGTTGGTTTTATGTATATTTTGCTTTATTTCACTTCATTTCACTGGGTAGCCTTCATTTCTTCCTTCATTTTGTGATGGAGCTCAATAAATTTTGTGAGCATCCTAATTACCAGTGTTTTGAATTCTACCTCAGGTAGGTTGTCTATTTCCTCATCATTTAGCTCTTTTTCTGAAGTTTTGATTTGTTCTTTCATTTGGACCATATTTCTTTGCCTCGAAGCACCTGTTATGTTATAAGTTGCGGAGCCTTAGGTGTTCCCCAGGGCTGGGCAATCCTCTTTCCTGCAATTGCTGTGGTGCTATCTGTGGGGGAGGGGTGTGAGAGGGAACAATGAAGCTTGCTTGTTTTCCCTAGCCCCACTTTCCAATGAACTCTCCTGTGAGACTGGGGATTTCTCCCATCTTTGAAACCTCCACAGTATTTTATAGCTAGAGCCAGCCACTCCTCACCTGTGTGGTCTGGCTGCAGGTTCTTTCCACTCACCTGGCTGCCTATCCATCCTAGCAGTCTGGATGAATGTTTCTTTAACTCCTTGGTTGTGAGAATTCCATGCAGGTTGATATTCTGGCAGTTCTGGTTGTTAATTGTTTTTTAATTGGTTTTTATTCTTCTTTTGGTTGTGTGAGAAAGTGAAGCATTTCTACCTATGCCTCCATCTTGGCTGGCCCTGAAAACTTTATATAGAAGACTAACAGAACACTATATTTGACAAAGAAGACTGGGAAGAGTTGAACTTACTTATCAAGCTTTAACAACAAAAAGAGAAAAACATTCATTTTAAGCTTGTTGGTGAGATGTATAGGTTATGCACAGCAGCCCCTATGAAGCATTCTTGCCAAAATAATTGAGCCTGAACTGAATCAAGCCTCTGGGTCTAACTGCCAGTTTTCAGGAAATACTGGGGCTGGAGGACCATTGTAACAACATCATGGGATGTGATCAGCTAAAATCAGAATGTGGGAAACTACAGGGCAAGTGACTCCATTTATAAACTCATAAATGGCAAGGAAAAAATGAGTGAGGACAGAGAGTACTATCACAAGAGGCCTAAAGGATAATTCAGCTCAATGCAATGTATCAACCTCATTTAGATTCTGATTCAAAGTAAGCAAAACATACTTATGAGACAATTAGGGATATCAGAACTCTAATTAGATATTAGATGACATTAAGAAGCTATTATGATTTTTTAGGTGTGATGATGATGTTGAGGTCATGTGTAAACAAAGAGTCAAAACCTTTTCTCTTACACATACGTATTCAAATATTTATGAAAGAAATAATATGAAAATCCAATGTGTGTGGGAAGGAGTGTAGAAGAAACAAGTTTGTCCATATGTTGATAATTTTTGAAGCTGGGTAACAGGTATATCCGGGCTTATTATACTATTCTCTCTCCTTTAAAATTGTTTAAAGAAAATTCAGTAATAAGGTTAAAATTGTTTGGGTCTAGTTTAATAATTTAGACTGAAATTTTTGAGGATCAAGTTGTGATGGGAAAGATTTTCAATCTAATCCTTATTCACTAAAACATGGCACATAAAATGCTTCCACTTTTATCTTCACAGGCTATGTTAATATACATTTATAATACATTTACATATATTGAATATACAGCAATATCTTTTATGAGGTTAGGTATCCTTCAGGTTACATGTTTCTCTAACAAATTTGCAACATATAAATTATCAGAAAAGATAAAAATGGTTCAAATAAAACTTTAAAAAATACAGAGTGCCTTTATAATGCTAAGAGGCTCATTATATCCCTTTTCATTTATATATTTTTTAAACTTTTCTAACACTTCTCATTATTTAGTATTGTGAAACCTACTGATACATTTATTTGGCACTCATTATAAGTGTATCCAAAAAGAAGAATTTCTTGTCTTGAGTATTCTACTAGAATTTATGTGGCAATTTGTATGGTGACTTGTTAGTATATGAATTGCAATCTGCCCAACAGAATTTTAGTAGGTACTGGTTTTATATTTGTAAACTAAGCAATATATGTCAACAAGACAAGAAATTAACTTTGTTATTCTCCATTGGTTGGTATCTACTCCATAATATTCTGCTTGGCCTTTAGCTAGGGTCATGTTTGGGATTGGGCAATGTGTGTCTGCTTATAGGATGTGCTGGACTTGAGATGTTGAAATTGAGCTTGTTTCCAGAATGGTGCTGCTGCTGCTGCCTTGCACACATCCACACAGCATAGCTGGAGTTATGCAGATTGGGATTAGGGGGTTCAGGGAGGATTGTAAAAAATTGTTCTTATTTGCCTTCTTCTTCTGTGATCCATTGAGTCAGGGCTAGAAACTTGCATTTTGTTATGGAGATGACAGTTTCTACAGAGGGTTGACTCTGATGGGTGTATCAATAAGCAGCATAAAACAATTTGAAGGAAATCTGGCTTTTTCCCTCTATTACATGCTTCCTTTGGCTAAGAAATGAAATTTTTATTTATATTAATAGCATCTCATGAAATTTCCTCAGGCAGGTGTAAATTTTAAAATGTTCTTTTGCATCAGGATGTTGCATTGATGTGTGAATTTGTGTTTTAGCTCAATTACTCTATTTTTAGAACTATTACTTTAAAATTCATCTTTTAGGCTTAGTTTTCATATCATCCAAATATTTAGGAAGAAAATATTGAATGGTATTCCTCATTTAATGGATAATCACAAATTGGAATTGTTAGTGAAACTGCATTATTAAATGTAGTCTCAAATTACTTTTAAAATATGCAGGACCAGAGGACTAAATATATAAATAGCTTTGATTATGGGCCAAATTCTGCATAATTTTGTTGTTTTGTAACTTGATATCTTGAAGGGGAAAAATTTTAAGTTCAATGGACCAGGCCAAAAATAATGAGGCTGGTATTTTTTTTTAACAAGCATTTAAGATCTTAAATGTTTACCCAAGCATTATTTTTATTCTAGAAAGCCATCTTTAGTTTATTTAATAATGCTTACTCAAATATGTTTGGAGGTGTTTCATAATAGGCATTTTCAAATCACACCCCAAAATGAGTCCAATTCTGTATTATTTTTTAAAATTGTTATCTTATTTTTTCTTTTAAATTATATTTTATTGATTATGCTATTACAGTTGTCCCATTTCTCCCCCATCATTCCCCTCCACCCTTTACACTCCCTCTTGCCCACATTCCCCCCTTTAGTTCATGTCCATGTTTCATAAGTACTTTAGCTTCTACTTTTCCCACACTATTCTTGCCCTTCCCCTGTCTATTTTCTACCCACCGTCAATGCTACTCGTTCCCTGTAACTTTTCTCCCTCTCTCCTCCTCCCACTCCCCTGTTTCAAATCCTCCATTTGATCTCCATTTCTGTGTTCCTGCTCCTGGTCTAGTTGTTTGCTTAGTTTGCTTTTGTTTTAGGTGTGGTTGTTAATATCTGTGAGTTTGCTGTCTTTTTACTGTCCTATTTTTTATCTTCTTTTTCTTAGATAAGTCCCTGTAACATTTCATAGAATCAGGGCTTGGTGATGATGAACTCCTTTAACTTCACCTTATCTGAGAAGCACTTTATCTGCCCTTCCATTCTAAATGAAAGTTTTGCTGGATAGAGCAATCTTGGATGTAGGTCGTTGATTTTCATGATTTTGAATAGTTCTTTCCAGCCCCTTCTTGCTTGCAAGGTCTCTTTTGAGAAATCCGCTGACAGTCTGATGGGAACTCCTTTGTAGGTGACTGTGCCTTTATCCCTTGCTGCTTCTAGAATTCTCTCCTTCATTTTAATCTTGGCTAATGTAATGATGATGTGCCTTGGTGTGTTCCTCCTTGGGTCCAACTTCTTTGGGACTCTCTGAGCTTCCTGGACCTCCTGGAAGTCTATTTCCTTTGCCAGATTGGGGAAGTTCTCCTTTATTATTTGTTCAAATAAGTTTTCCACTGGTTGCTCTTCTTCTTCCCCTTCTGGTACCCCTATAATTCGGATGTTGGGATGTTTAAAGATGTCCTGGAGGTTCCTAATCCTCTCCTCATTTTTTTGAATTCCTGTTTCTTCCTTCTTTTCTGTTTGGTTGTTTCTTTCTTCCCTCTGGTCCACACTGTTGATATGAGTCCCAGTTTTCCTCCCTTCACTGTTGGTTCCCTGTATGTTTTTCTTCATTTCACTTATTGTAGCCTCCATTTGTTCCTCTAATTTGTTACCAAAAACAACCAATTCTGTGAGCTTCCTAATCACCAGAGCTTTGAACTGTGCTTCTGATAGGTTGGTTACCAGTGCTATGAGCTCTGTATCTGATAGCTTGACCATCTCCTGGTAGCTCAGATGAATTACTCTGGGGACCTGGTCTGTTCTCCCTTTTGAGCCATCCTTTTTTTTGGTCTGGTTGTGGCTGTTATGTAGTGAGGGGCGGAGCCTTAGGCATTCACCAGGGTAGGGCAGTCCAGTTGCTGGGCTGTGATCCTGGATGTGGGGGCGTGGTCAGAAAGGGAACAGTGGTGCTTGCTCTACTCTGTGCCAAGTTTCAGTTATTTCTGCTGCTTCCCCCAAGCAAACTGGACCCCTCTGGTGCTGATTCCTGGGTGGGTGGGCCTGTGCACACTCCAGGACTCATGGGTCTCCTCAATGAACTCTCCTGTGAGGCTGGGACTCCCTCCTGGCACCTCAGCCCCTACAAGTATTTTCAATGGGTGCTTTTTGGCTTCACTTCCTGGCGCTGGGGCCCTGTGTCACACAGTCTGACTTGCTGCCCATTTATATGTGCGCAAATGTGTGTCCGAGGTCCGCTTGGCTGCCTGTGTGCCTGGAGTGACTGCACGCCCTGGACCACCACCAGCTTATCCCTCTGCAATCTGACTGCCAGCCATGGACTCTGCTGGCCGTTGACTCTGCCCCCTTACTGGTCTGGGTGAGTTGTTGTTGTTGGACTCCTGCACAATTCAATTTTCTCTCTGTCCTGGTTGAGTTTTCTTTCTTTTTTTTTGGTTCTATATTTTTGTTGTCCTTAATCTTGGTTGTGAGAGGACACACAGCATGTCCAGCTATGCCTCCATCTTGGCCGCAAGTCTCTCTACCATTTTTTAAACAAAATAGTATTAATCAGCTCATTCAAACTTCTTTTTCACAGATTCATCACTGAATACATTTTATTTCCCAAAATCAAGTCATCTATTTAAGAGCAAAGAATACAGACTTTCCAGATGAAAATACCCAGATGAATGTGCTATTAGCTTTTGGAGTCCAAATATTTGGGACAGTGGCAGCAGTTTTGCAGGATGGCATTGCCTTAGAAGGAGACAGTATGGACTTGGGTGGAAAACTTTTGATGAGCTTGTTAAAATCTGCCATGTAACCCTGAAGTCACATGTTCTTAGAATTTTATGTGAATAATTTTTTATACCAAGTTTGTTGATTTTAGTGGACTATGTCATGTCTTCCTAAAATTCTAGGTTTTAGAATGGAAGGGGTCAGTGTGGCACTTACCTGTTTCCTTGCATTAGTTCTTGTCTCCATTTTTGAAGTAATTTTATGTACTTAGGGGCAGAGGTGGTGTATATTTATTTGTAGATCTTAGGAAGGAGATCGTGGCATCAAAAGGTACAATCAGTATGAGCAATTAAGTCTGTCACCATGCACATAAAGGTACTAAGTACCAGTAAGATGAATAGCGTTGGGAATTTGGATATTGTGCTGCAGTCACATCACTGTCCTGTTTACACAAATTTGTTTGGTTCATGGAAGAGGAAGAGAGGAATTATACACCATTTTACTTAGGACTCTAGGTGTAAGTGACAGAAAATTGAGTCAAAGCTGGATTAAACCAGAAGACTGTCTTATTGGCTCATGTGATAATGTGGTCCAGGAATACTGCTTTTTAATCATGTCTCAAAGAAGATGATCAGAAAGTGGTTTATGTCTATTGGTTTTGCTTTCCTTCTCAGACTTCATGTGGAATAAAGATGTATTCTACATGCTTCAAGGTTCAAGTCCATCTGGGAAGAATCTTTGCATCTGTCCCCAAAGTCTTAGCAAAAGTCTCATTGGATCTGATTGGGTTATGTGCTTGTCTTCAATCACTTTGAGAAAAATGAAAGGAGCATTGGTTTAGACCAATCAGGATGTATCTTTGTAATTGGAAGTGGATTAATCCTGCCCAAATACATGGGTTGAGAGTAGATTTATGATGGTTTCCCAAGGTCAATTTGGAGCATGGATGCTGGCTGGTAGAAATAACAGATGTCCCCACAAACATCTGTTACATTTCTGCTTTTTTCCCAGGTAGTCTGCTCCTGCTTTAGGTACATTACTTTATGTAGCACATGAAGTGTTTTTCTTTTGGTGATTCCATCTCACCTGTAGGCTAGTCCTGCAGTGTGAGTGTATGAAGTGGGAAAGGTAAAAGGCTATTACTTCTTGGGGTGACCTGGGTATGGAGCTCCCAACCTCAGTTAAGTTGATTCTTGGTTATGTTTTCCAATGGAAAAATTGCTTTATAACATGATTGTGTGAATTAATGACCTACTGGATTAAAGAAAGAAATGAAGCTAAGTAATATTTGATCTAGGTGAAACCAGATAGCTTTTACCTTCTATAACTGTCTCTTCCCATCAACTGCAGAAAATGGGTGACACTATTTTCAAGCTGTGTGTATGTAATATACTATTCAAATGTAAGTGACAATAGTTATTTTGTATTCTATCTACTGTAGATAGCATAGAGCCAGACACCAAATGGAATAATTGTTGACCAATGTTTCAAAAAATGTAGATGTCTAATTTTCTGATTCATAAGCTGCATGAGGTTTCTCTGACTTCAGGCTGCTATTTAAGAGGTCTGAATGGAGATGTAGAGAATAAAGGGAAGAAGGTCTGTTGTGGAATTGCAGTATTTTGTGGCTGAGTGAGGCATGGCAGAGGAGAGAGACATCCAGTTACTGAGCAAAGCCTTTTTCTTGTAGTCCTGACCTTGAAAAATCTACATTTGCCTATGCCTTCATGTCAGTCTCCATAGGACAGTCAGAAGAAAGTGGAAAGGATGTGGTTTTGTCCAAGTATCTATACAGAATTAACCAACAGGTAATATTTTAACAAATGTGTATGGTGTCAGGTCAGTACTGGAAGTATTGCAGGAATACTGTAAAGTATGTAATTGTGTGGTTAGGCGATTACATACTGCTGTGCACCTAATATGTACAATAATATTGAGGCTAAACTGTAATTGAAAAACTAAAAAAAGTGCTAACAAGCAGCAGTCACTTAGATAAATTAAATCTATTTAGTTTTTAACACCTGCTTAAAAGAAAAGTATTAGCCAACAGGATAATTAAATAAGTCAAGGGAGAGTTACATTTGTTTGATTAAAAAAAAATCTATTCTATTAAAAGCTATTAGAAAATCTTATGATCATATTATGTGATATCTGCCGATAAGCTGCATGTTACAGAAATTAGTGTTTTCACATTTCTACAATTTTTCAAAAAGTTGCATGACCCTGAGATTATTCCAGTAATACCTGTGCTGTGGTTGTGATGGGGCTTCTGTGAAAACAAGCCCTCCAGCCCCTGAACACACATTCAGTCCAAGAGGTAGTCTCTGAGAGGGGTGAAGTTTGCTTTCAGGGCTATAAACCAGTCAAAATTCACAAAAAGGAAGATTTAAATTTCTACATTGGGAAAGGGGTTGTTAAAATTGGCTTTTAGAGCGATGAAGCTGCAATTTGGTATTCTGAATGCATTCTCTGTTATCCCCGGCCTCCCTCCACTCCCTCTGTCTGAGCACTTGCATTTAGAAACTGGTAGAACTGTTGTCTACATTAACATTGCCTCCTTTCTCCATTGATTTTTGTTGTGAATAGGCTTCCTTGAATTCATGGTCATCTGCATCTTTAGGGTTCCCTTAAGGGATATTGGATTTCCTGCTACCAGGACTAATCAGAACCATTAATCAGCCATGAAAATAAGCACTGGCCTATAAACCAAAGGCATGAAAGAAATCAGGGCTGGCTTATTGGAAATTACGCAGTAGGTATAAAATAAATACATTTATTTATGAATACTGTGTAGATCCATAAAGGACTAAAAAAAGATTTTTTCTTTCTTTTTTAGATTGCATTTATTGGGGTGACACTGGATAATAAAACCATACAGATTTCAAGTGTACAACTCAATAACACATCATCTGCATCCTGCGTCATGCACTCAACACCCAAAGTCAAGTCTCTTTCCACCACCATTTATCCCCCCTTTGCCCTCTTCCTCCCACCACCCTCCTTTCCCTCTGTTAGTCATCATACTGTTGTCTATGAGTTTTTTTTTTTGCTTACTCCCTTCACCTTTTTAACACAGCCCCCGAACCTGTCTGTCCTCTGGCAGCTGCCAGTCTGTTTTCTACATCTACGAGTCTGTTTCTATTTTGTTTGTTCATTTATTTTGTTCATTAGATTCCCCATTTAAGTGAAATCATACGGTATTTGTCTTTCTCTGACTGGCTTATTTCACTTAGCATAATACTTTCCAGGTGCATTTGTGTTGTCAGAAAACATAAGCTTTTCTTCATTTTTATGGCTCAGTAGTATTCCTTTGTGTTAACATACCACAGCTTTTTTATCCAGTCATCTACTGATGCGTACTTGGGCTGCTTCCAAATCTTGGCTACTGTAAATAAAGCTGCAATGAATAAAGGGGTGCGTATATTCTTCTGAATTAGCGTTTCAGAAATCTTCAGATATATTCTCAGAATTGGAATCACTGGGCCATAAAGCAGTTCCATTTAACTTTTTGAGTTAACTCCATACTGTTTCCCACAGTAGCTGCACCGATTTGTGTTCCCACCAACAGTGCATGAGGGCTCCCTTTTCTCCATACCCTTGCCAACATTTGTTGTTTGTTGATTTATTGGTGATAGCTATTCTGACAGGTGTGAGGTGATATCTTATTGTTTTTAATTTGCATTTCTCTGATTAGTGACATTGAACATCTTTTTATATGTATATTCGCCATCTGTATGTCTTCTTTGGAGAAGTGTTTATTCAGGTCATTTGCCCATTTTTAAATTGGATTTTTTCTTGATGTTGAGTTATGTAAGTTCTTTAACATTTTGGAAATTAAACCCTTATTAGATGTATTATTGACAAATATGTTCTCCCATTCACTGGGTTTTCTTTTTATTTTGTTGATGATTTCCTTTACTGTGCAAAAGCATTTTAGTTTGATATAGTCCCATTTTTTAAATTTTTTCTTTTGTTTTCCTTGCCTGAGGAGATATATCAGAAAAAATATTGCTATTAGAAATATCTGGGATTATGTTTTCCTCTAGCATTTTTATGGTTTTGTGACTTACATTTAAGTCTTTTATCCATTTTGAGTTTATTTTTGTGCGTGGTGTAAGAAGGTGGAAGCAGCAAGAGAAAAGCAGTTAATTACCTATGGGGGAGTCCCCATAAGACTGTCAGCTGATTTCTCAAAAGCAACTTTGCAAGCTATAAGGGACTGGCAAGAAATATTCAAGCATGAAAAGCAGGGACCTATAGTCAAGATTGCTCTAGCCAGCAAAACCATCATTTAGAATTGAAGGGCAGCTAAAGAGCTTCTCAGATAAGAAACAACTAAAAGAGTTCATCATCACCCAACCATTATTGTATGCAATGTTAAAGGGACTTATTTAAGAAAAAAGGATCAAAACTATGAACAATAACATGGCAATAAACACATACTTATCAACAATTGAATAAAAAAAACCCCAAACTGGTGGGAATGCACACTAATACAGCCACTGTGAAAAGCAGTATGGAGGTACCTCAAAAAATTAAAAATGGATATGCCAAAAAAAAACCCAAACCCAAAACTAAGCAAACAGGAAGGACCGAGACAGAATCATGGGTACAGAAAGTGTTTTGATGGTTCCCAGAGGGGTGGGGGGGATGTGAAGAGGTGAGGGGATTAAGAGGTACAAATTGGTAGTCCTAGAATAGCCATGGGGCTGTAAAGTACAGCATAAGAAATGGAGTAGACAAAGAAATTATATGCATGATGGACATGAAGAATGGTGTGGGGATTACCTGAGGGAGTGGGGGATACTGAGTGGGGGAGAAAAGGGAAAAATTGGGAGAACTGTTACAGCAAAATAAGTAAAATACAATTTAAAAAATAAAAAAGAAGGTGGTCTGTTATCATTTTTTTTGCAGCCTTCTGTCCATATTTTCCCAACACCATTTATTGAACAGACTGTCTTTGCCATTGTACATTCTTGCCTCCTGTGTCAAATATTAATTGACCATAAATGCATGGGTTAATTTCTGGGCTGTCTATTCTGTTCCATTGATCTACATGTCTGTTTTTATGCTTTTTTAATTACTATGGCCTTGTGGTGTAGACTGATATCAGGTAGTGTGATACCTTCAACTTTGTTCTTCTTTCTTAAGATTGCCGAGGTGATTTGGATCTTTTGTGGTTCCATATAAATCATTGGAATAGTATCCATATAAATAATTGGAATAGTATTTGTTCTACTTCTGTGAGATATGTCATTGGTGTTTTAATAAGAATTGCATTGAATCTATAGATTGCTTTGGGCAATATGGACATTTTAATAATGTTAATTCTTCCTATTCATGAACATGGTACATGCTTCCACTTATTTGTATCTGCCCCAATTAAAATAAAAAGATTTTCATGTTTGTGTGAGTTAGGGGTGTAGAGCTTTCTTCAGGGACAAGTAGCAGGTGCCAGGAGGTGCTCACATTTTCCCAGTCTATTAATGGAGCCTCATGGCACAGCAAGCAGGACCTGGGCTTTGGCCTCAGGTGGAATGAGTTAGAATTTGTGCTTTGCATGCAGTTGACTTGCTGACCTCCATCTCCCTATCTAGAAGTAAATAATACATTATATTATTTTAATGTCTACAATAATTTTTCTCAGAGGGCTGTTGTGGAGATTAAATAATGTAGTAAATATCACAAAATAGGAACTCAAAATTGCTAGTCTTTGACTTAGTTTGGGTTTTCTCTGAAGCAGGTCCTGAGACACAAATTTGAGTATAAGAAGTTTAAGTGGCAAATGTAAGGATACTGGTAGGGAAGTGAGGGAAGTAAAGCAGGGAAGACAGGTGGCTAACAGGGAGAGCTAACTATTCAGCCAGTTATCACTGTGGGCAACTGTAGCTTAATCACACAGGGAAACTCTGATAAATGCGACAGAGCATGCATCTCAGAATTTCTGCATCCAAAGGTGAGGGAGCTGGGATATTCACACAGTCCTGAAAGGGATTGCTTAGGTGTGCTCCCAGCAAGTGCTGATTCCTTAGCATTTTCTTGTACTTTCAGATTATTGGTCCTGGCCAGCATGGCTTCCTGTATTTTTTCAGTATCAGGGAAAATGTCCTCGGGCCCAGGTGCTGATCCCACTACTTGTAGGATACCTGGAGCTCACTGAGAGTGCTGAGGATCCAAGGGGTTGTTGATGTCACCTGCAGCAGAGGTGAATGTTTGTCATAAAGAGTAGTTAGAGTAAGTGGGATACTTCCCTCAGCCAATTTAGTAGAAAGATCTTGAAGATATACTGAAGGCAAATGAAGATGTGACTCAGAAAGAGCAATCAAAAGATTCAGGAAATAGTAGAAGCAACACAGGAAAGCAGTGAAGGGGGTCCCAACATAGGGGAAAGTGGTATGCCAGGGGAGCAATCAGTCTAGGTTAGAAAGGAAACAGCAAGGGTCCTGGGAGGTTTTCTGGATTAAGGGGAAGTGAATGGAATACCCAATGAGATGGAGAATTAGAAAAACAATGAAGTAGACTAATAGTTTCTAGAAAGAAAAACAATGAGGAATTCCATCTGGGAAAGAAAGAAATTGTATGTGAAAGCCAATGGAATTACAGTTCATCACTGTAGCTTTTCAAGGAGCAATATTTACAGGGTCAAATTTCTGACTTTTGAAATCAAATTAGAGTCAATGCAATTATGATTAGGATAGACCTAATTATGATATCAGAATGTAATGTAAGTATTACCAGCAAGGTAAAAGGGGGAGTGTAGAGGAAAGCTAAAGGAAGGTTAGAACTGTTTATATTGTCCTCCTCCAAAGTGAGGAGTCAAAAACATCTATGGATGTTAGAACAAAAAAATGAAGTCTATAAATATTTATATATCTATCTCTAGCTCTATCTATATATCTATAGATACATCTAGATCTAGATAGCTAGAGTAGACCCTTGAGGTTACATGAGAAGAATAATGACTAGAAAACAAAATGGCATGAATTTGCCAACAAGCCCAATTTTTAAGCCGTTATTTTACTTTTGGAGTTTTGGCATCATATATAGTTGAATAGTTTTTATTTGTTTTTTAATGGTGATGCACAACCAACATGCCTATATGTCTAATTAAATGAATAAAGGTAAATTTACAGAACAACTTTCATGAATAATTCCCTAAGTCTCTAATATTAATGTTTCCACACACGAGGAAAATGGACCTAGTTTAGACTGTTTGTGAGAGTGTGTGTGCATGTGTGTACGTGCATGTGTGCATGACTGTACATGTGTGCACATCTTTTTCTTCCTCATGCTACCACAGCACTTTTCTGTCCCAAGAACAGTATCACTGATTTGCTGGGTTGTCCCCCAGCTCTCTTCCCCTGTGTCATAGCCACCTGGAGATCCAATGGCATGTCTTCTTTTCCTTGTAGCCTGAGCTCTGACCATAACTCCAAGGATTACAGGGGTCAACATATTTTTTTGAATGAATAAATATATATATTCTTTTCTTAGTCTATGTATCATCATTTACACTTCTCCTCTATTAACCAAATATGTCCTATTTTGTCTACTCCAATTTATTTATAAACAAAATTCTTTTTTACACTCCTGCAGGGCTTGCTTTCTAACATGCTTTCCCGTTTTGCTTCTCCTCTTCCCAGACTTCTCACCCCCTGACAGCCCTAGCCAGTTCCTGGGGAATTATACCCTTCTTCCCTTCACTTCCTGTCTGTCTCCAGTCTCTCTTTCGCTTCATGCTGATTTTCTCTGCCTGTGATAGATTACATTGAGCATTTCTTGTGATTGTTGGGGCTGGTATTGGTGGCCTTGATCTTCAGAGCCATTCATTTCACATCTTTTCTGTGTTTTGTTTTATTTGAAGTTCTTGCTCTATTTCTGTTGATGGCTCTCTCCTCTCCCTCCTAAAGAGTCTTACTCTATCATGGATTTATACACCGTTCTCACCATTTTCTCCTACCCACTTTCCCCTTATTTTTGCCATTGTCCTTAACTTTATCCCTTAGCTACTTCCCCACTCTTATAACTCTTTGGGTTCTTCTTTCTTGTGCACTGATCCTGCACTACAGTCCTTTGCCACTTGACATCAGCTACTTGGCAATTTACCCATCCTGGATCTTTAGATACCAAGGTGGTGTTCTGCCTCTGTTAAGATAGCTTCGTTCTGGAAGGCTGAATCAAAGCCTGCAAATTCAAGCATACAAGAAATAGTACTTTTGTTTTCATTCCTGAACTTAATTTCTTCATTAAATTTTTCTTTTGCATGTGGCAGAGCCTCATCTTTCCTGCCCATCTCTCGTTACCCTGTTCCTTCAGCATCCCTCTCTCCGTGTAGGAATATTTTACCTAGCCACGGGGTGAGGTAGCTTAGTTCTTTCTGTTTAGGTCTTCTCTTAGAATTTTGTGTTTATATACTGAGTTCTATCAGAATTCAGGCTTTTGAAATGCAAAGCTGTTTTCGTCTGCCTTATATGGTAACATTCCTTCCCCAATATAATGATACAATACAATGAATGCAGCAGGTTTGTGTATGTTGGGTGAAGGAAACATAAGAGAGAGAAAAAAAGACTTCCAGAACAAAAAAAAAAGGTTAATATTTTAAACATTTCGTTCACTGCCCTACCCTTCCTCTCTTCCATCACAACTGCTCATCCTTCCCTTCTTCCGCTTCACCTCCCTCAGCTGCCGCTACATGCTGGCTGCTTGTTTTTGGTCTTCACAGGGAACTAGGGCCACTCACCTTTCCTGCTGTACCTGCTTCAGAGAGGGCCTCAGTCGCCCAAGGCTGCATTGAATTCCCTGAGCCTTCCAGACTTCATCGAGTCAGCTCCCTCAAAGCTGCGCTAAGTTTGTAGGACTGAAATTAGAAGACTGTATCCAATCAGGGCTTCAGCTCTCAGTAACTCTGCGACACCATGAGAGTGGGCTCATCTCGTATTCTCTATTAGGATCTAATTTCTTTATCTGTTAGCACTAATAATATCTTTTATAATATTATCATGAGAATTAAAAGGAATGTAAAGTGCTTTATAAATGGCAAGTATGTGTAAATATGAGTTATTATTCCTTATCTGTCTCATCAACTTTTTACAGTCTCCTGACCTCCCACCCCTTGACTCTGAATCTTAGGATGAAACAATAAAAATAAGTCAATTAATGAGAAACTTCTGATATTTTCCTGAAACAGTGCAAGACTCAAAGCCTTGACTTGCCCTAGCTTTTTGCCTTCACCGCCAGTCCTGAGTTGGTAGAGAGAGCACAGGATGGTGATGGCCGTGGCTGGCCCAGGCTCAGCTTAGCACATGTCAGTATTTTTTGGTCCCTCTTCAATTTCACAACATCTCCCCTCTATTTTTACCCAGATATTCATCATTTAACCCTCTTTCTTTCCTATTCCCACAGTGCTTGGCACATGGTAGATGAATAACTCTTATTGGTGAATAAGCACACATTATCACTCGTTTTCTTCATTATCCTCCTCTTTTTCTGAAGTACTCTGTCCCCCTTTTCTTCAATTTCTAACTGTAGATACCTCTTATGGCTATTTCTGACTGTTTGGAAATTATTCTTGTCCTTGCTCCAGTAGCAGACAGCTCCTGGATTTACAACTGTGTGGGAAAGCCTTGCTCTCTATCTCCAACCCTCTGCTGAGCACCTAGATGGCTCCCCAGTACTGTGCCTCCAGTATGACCCAAACTAAAGTCATGGCATTTGCCAGTTCAGCTTCCAACCCAGCTGACTCTCCTTGGAGTTGGAGCATCATATAGACTTGTTTGCTTAGATGGAAATGAGGTGATGACTGTAAATTACTTAGCACAGTGTCCAACAGACTGTATTAGCTCAATAAATGTTTGCTATTACTACTATAATGTAAGTAAGTTGAGGAGCTTCTAACTACTTAGACTTGTGAGCTTAATACTTTTCCTTATAATATATCTTTCATGGATTTCTTTTCAAAAACCAATTGTAAATAACAGCAGTTACTATTATTTAAAATTGAAAGTTGTCATTTTAAAGAAAAGAAAAAAATGAATGTTTATGCTGAAGCACAAACTATAACATGTATATACCATTTTTCTTAAGTTCACTAAAAAAAGTCAGGTCTCTGCATTGGGCATGGCAGATTCTGTTGACTGAATATGCTACATGAAAGGTAAGAAGTCAGTCAGTCATCAAGGCGTTACAAGAATCTGAAAATACAGTAAGAAAAAGGGATTTCCTTAGGTAGCATCAGTGATTCATTGACCATTAAAACTACATGATATCTTGGGATTAAATAAATGTGGAACGTAAATAGGAAAATATTTTTAAAATTGTTTGAAAGAATTAGGAAATAACATAAAAACCCCAAGGTTTTCTGATAACTATTGGTTAGCAAAAGACCGACATTTATTTGGTTGTCTGTTCTAAATTTCAAGTGTGTGTGTGTGTGTGTGTGTAAATATATAAATTTTATTTATTTATTTTTAGAGACAGGGGAAGGGAGAGAGAAAGAGAGGGAGAGAAATATCAATGTGTGGCTGCCTCTTGTGCGCCCCCTACTGGGGACCTAGCCTGCAACCCAGGCATATGCCCTGACTGGGAATCAAACCAGCGACCCTTTGGTTCACAGTCTGTGCTCAATCCACTGAGCTACACCAGCCAGGGCCCGATTGTATATATATTTTAAATTGGACATTTAAAGGCTAAGTAGTGTTAAATTCAGCACAATCATTATAATTATTTACTTATTCTAGCCTTGGAGTTTCAATACATTTTGGTAAAAAAAAAAAAAAAAAAAAAAAAAAAAAAAAAAA